>JAVJIF010018829.1:0-42392 GCA_038442645.1 Agave tequilana | reverse complement strand
ATAAGTGATTTTTCAAAATTTTCAATTGATGATTTTAATATTGAGCTTAATGTCAAATTTCATGATGATATGTTTCTCACAACACTTGTACACTCACCTTATTTGATGTTTTCTCATGATTTGATCTTCATGAGTCCCAATTGTGCCATATAGATTTTGAGTGTTTAGTGATCTTGTGATTTCCATGTTTCATGAAAAATCCTTTTGTTTTATCTTGAAGGATTTCTACTAGTTTCTAAATTTCATAAACTAGTTCATATTCTTCACTTTGGTAGTGATTTTCATACATACTCTATTTTCAAATCCATTTTTGAAAACCCCTACCATCTATGGGCGGTTGGAGGGAGACCATGATCAAGTATGTTCCTTCTTGAAAATCATTTATAACTTATCTTGGTGGGTGGTAGTTGATATGAGTTATACACTTGACCTTATTTGTTATTTCAATTGGTATCATTGAATTCTTTCAATTGGTATCAATCTTGACATCTTTTTGTATACTCATATAGTTTTGTGTTCATATATGTATGCTTACACTCCATATAGTATCAATTTCAATTGGTATCTATTTCCTACATACATATATAGATGATTTATTTGTGCTTATTATATCCCTATATCTTAAAGCACAACGTTGGCTATGATGAGCTTGAGTTTTTCTATTGATATCTTTATACAAGCTTCTTCATAATTTTGAGCTTGCTAAGCTTCATTCAAATCTTGTATTTAATTGATTTTTTTTTGGTATATAAATATGCATAGGCTTGCTAACATAAAAGTGTGCATATTTTCTTTGGTATTTCATAAAGGGGGAGAAAACTCATATTTTATATTGGTATTTGATTTACCGTTGTGTTTGTTTCCCACTCCCTAACTTTATGATGAAAATGATGTAAACATTGTAGTGTAATTGATATAAAGATGCAATTTGCTTTTCAATTGGTATTGGTTTCATGAGCCTTTAAATGAATGATTTCTTCATTTGGTATCAAGAGGTTACTTGTTTCTATTGGTATCATAATGCACCTCATTGACCCATCATTAATTGGTATCTTGTTTGATTTTGGTTTTACCCTTGAAAGGGGGAGAAGAATTGATTTCAATGTGTTTGCTTACCCCTTTGTGATGAGTGACAAAAAGGGGGAGAGAAATTTGTAGTTTATATGCATGGTTGTCTTATGCATATGTTTTGTTTTAATATGTGTTTCAATTTGGTATCTAGAGCATGTTTATTTATGTTTTGGTATCTAGAGCATGTTTATATGTGTTTTATGCATGTTGATGCATACATATTTATGAACATTCATTGTATATCTTTATGTTTATTGTTATGCATGAGTTAAGGGGAGCTTCCTTGAAGCTTTACTTTAATCCATGCATATATAACTCCATGAGTTTGTCATCATCAAAAAGGGGGAGATTGTTGGCCCAAAGGCTTTCCACTCTAGTTTTGATGATGACTAAACTCATGTAGTTATGTGTACTAATAATCTTGTGTTTTAGTCTCAGATCATTAATCAAGATATTAGTAGGTGTTTAGCTTCAACAAGATGATTTGGAAGCTTGCACATGTTGATCAAGAGCCCGCACATCAAAGATGATACATTGCAATTGCTCGGTGAATCAAAGGAGTTTGTGGATCAAGTCAACTTGGAGATTGCGCTCTACAAGAAGACTTAGGTATCCATAGTTTAGTTTGGGTTTAGATCTTAATTGTAAAGATTAGTATAGTATGATAAGCTCAAGTTCACAACACACATGTTTCACGTTTTGAATATTGGTTTCGGTTTTTGGTTTAACCGATCTTGGTTTTCATGATTAGATTTTATATCAAAACAAGTTTACATGGTTTAGTGTATATATGATTTGTTCTATATACATGCATGCTTCTTTTGCTTAAACAAACTTAGTTTGATAGTCTACTTCATGAGTTTTATGTTTTGGTATTTTTATCAAAACATTATTTGGACTTTATGACAAAAATTATGATATGACTATGTTTCTTGTATATTGAATTTCTATTCATATACAACTTTCTTCAAAGTGTTTTAATATCATAATTTTGTATTTGGATGAGTTTTAGACAAAACGTATTTTCTATTCAAAATTCCAAGTTTTAGAAAATACATGTTTTGGTTTTTGGAAAAATATGACATGACACAAAAAGAGTTTTAATTGCTTGATATTTGAGTCAAAATTTTATCACATGTTTATATATCATTGCAAAATGCTAAAACTATTTTTGTGGATTTTTAGAGATTTTGTGGGATTTATTTAAATATTATTTACTTGGTTTTTCTGACTTGACCGGTCGACCGGATGCTACCGACAGTCGACCGAGTCCGTGTCAGGCTGGACCGGTCGACCGGCCCAGTCGACCGGAGTTCTGGCAGAGTGCACGTATCCGTGTGCATGTCTGTCGGTCGACCGGCAGTCTACCGGCAGTCGACCGACTGTAAACACTTTACTCTCTGTTTTTATCAGTCGACCGGATCGGTCGACCGATAGCCTGTAACGGTCGGATTTTGACCTACCGGTCGACCGGCCCGGTCGACCGATCTAGCCGTTAAACTGTGAACGGGCAGATTTTTAAATAAGCTGTTATTTGTGATTTGAGTTTTAAAGATCCGTTTAAGGGTATTTTTGGAACTAATTACTTCCTAAACCTCAGTAATTATTTCCTAAACCTAAACCCTAGCCCTCTTCTATAAATAGGGGTGATTGGGGAGAGATTCATAATAAGTTTCATTAAGAGAAAAATATTGTTTGTTGGAAAAATTCAAAAGAGCTTTATTTCTCTTCAAAGATTTTTGGGCTGAAATTCTATATTTCTCTGGAGTGTTTGTTGCAATCAAAATTGGTTTTTGGATTCAAAGCAAACTATCTTTTGTGTTTTGATTAGGGTTTTGAAAAACCAAAGAAAGGGATTTTGGGAAAAGCTTGTGCATTGAACTTCTCTATCTTGATTTGTTTTATTTCCCAAAGATTTTCTTTGTGTTGCTGGTTTCAAATCCCTTGGTTTTCTCCACACTTGAGCTACAATCTACTATATTGTCTATAGGCTTTGTGTGAGAGAAAAAGGAGATTGTTTGTGGTTGATTGCTTTAAACCACCAAGTAGCAAGAAATTGTTTGTGGCTATTGTTGTAGACCACTAAGATTGTAATCCTTTACTTTGTGTGGCTTTGTGCCTTTGCCTCAAGAGGAGGTTGTGGTCCTTGTAACTTTCTTTGTGATAGTGAGAGGAGTTAGAATCCATCTGGGGATGGCGGGGATGTAGAGCTGGGTGCTCGAACCTCGAGAACATACCTGGTGTTTGCGTTTGATCGATTGGCTCTCTCTATCTCTATCTCTATTACTTTGTGCCTTGCATTTACATTCTCATTGTTCATCACATTTGCTTGGCTTGGTTGTGTGTGCATCTCTATTGGATCACACTTGAGTGCTCATTGCATTTAGATTTTTAATTCCGCATTTAGTTCCATAGATTAGCATCATCACCTATTCACCCCCCCCTCTAGGTGATTTCACTACCGACGTAGACGATGACATCTGGTCGGCAATGGATGCTTTGACATCATTGCATGTACCAGTAAAATCATCTTTCGGGACATATCAGGATAATGGCGATGCGCAGGAATCTATATTCTTAGTTCCGGCAAGACGAAAAGGCCAAAGACCAATACTTTTCGGGCGAATCTCGTCTGAACCGATGCCCCGCGAAGAATCGGAAAGCGAGAAGGAATCCCCTCAGCTCGACCATTATGAATCGAAAGCACTCAGAATGATGAAGCAAATGGGGTACGATCTAACCAACAAGCCCGGGTTGAACTTCGGCAAAGAAAGGAGGACGCTACTTCGATCCTTTGTGCCAAAAGGGAAGGCCCCCGATTATTATCATCGGACGCGCAGGGGATTGGGCTACGTATCAACTCCGGTCCCATCAGCCTCTGATTCTCAAGAATCGTCGAGCAACGATTGCTCTTCAGACACGTCATCATGGGAGTCAGATGTCAGTGTCGGCAACATCTTCAAAGGGCTTTCAGTAAACATGGTTTCAACAGGCCATCTGGAAGATGAAGTTGAAGAAATGATCCAACCTGATACAGATCCTTGGATCAAACATTTGAATGCTCTTTGGGATATCCGCTTTGAACAGCTGAGCCACCCACAGATGACAAGGTTGTTCAGATCAACCTAGGAGATGAGACCAACCCCAAGCCCATCTTCATAAGTGACGGCCTGTCGCCTCCAGAGAAGAAGGATCTAATATCTCTTGTACAAGAGTATATAGATGTCTTCGCCTGGAATTATGAGGACATGCCTGGACTTGATCCTCAAGTGGCTATGCATCGCCTCAACATCAATCCGGACATGAAGCCTGTTAAACAACAGCAGCGACGGTTTCGTCCAGAGATAATGGAGGCAATTCAATCAGAAGTCAGAAAGCTCATCGATTCTGGCTTCATCCGGGAAGAACAACATCCCGACTGGGTAGCCAACATCGTCCCCGTCGCCAAGAAGAATGGGAAGATCTGGATCTGCATCGACTTCCGTGATCTAAACGAGGCCTGCCCCAAAGACGAATTCCCATTGCCAATCACAGATGTCATGATTGACAATACTTGTGGATTCGAGCGAATGTCCTTTATGGACGGGTTCTCAGGATACAATCAAATCAAGATGTATCCCGATGACGAAAAGCATACCTCCTTCAGGACTCCTTTAGGGGTATATTGTTACACCGTCATGCCCTTCGGACTGAAAAATGCAGGGGCAACATACAAAGGGCCATGAACGCCATTTTCCATCAGCAAATGCGGAAAACGGTGGAATGCTATGTCGATGACATCGCGGTGAAAAGTCGCACTAAAGGCGATCACATAGCAGACCTGAAGGTGGTCTTCGACATCATGCGGGCTCATCAATTGAAGATGAACCCCACCAAATCCTTCCTGGGGGTAGCCAGTGGCAAATTCCTAGGATTTGTTGTGACTTCCACAGGAATCCATCTGGATCCAGAGAAAGTCCGCGCTATCCAAGAGATGCAACCCCCCAGAAGCCTCAAGGAGCTCAGGGGATTACAAGGACGATTGGCGTACATCCGCAGGTTCATATCAAACCTTTCCGGGAGATGCCAACCCTTCGCCAAACTGATGAAAAAGGGTGTTTCATTCATTTGGGACGACGCTTGTCAAAAAGCATTTGAGGAGATCAAACACTACCTCACCCAACCACCAGTCCTTGCAGCTCCGGTGTCCGGAAAGCCTTTCCTGGTGTACGTCCGAGCAATGGATCATTCCCTGGGAGCTCTACTAGCTCAGAATGATGAACAAGGACGAGAACAGGCAATCTACTATCTGAGTAGAACAATGATCGGAGCCGAACATCGGTACAACCCGATCGAGAAGGAATGTTTGGCACTAGTGTTCGCCATTCAGAAAATGCGACACTATCTGGTAGGCCAGACTATAAATGTCATATCAAAAGTCAACCCTCTGAGGTTACTTATGACAAAGCCTTCTTCACTAAATGGCCGGCTGGCAAAATGGGCCATATTGCTATCACAATATGAGATGCATTTTCTGCCACAAAAGGCTATTAAGGGACAAGCGGTGGCGGACTTCTTAGCTGAACACCCAGATCCGAGGGCAGCCAAACTCTATGAGGATCTCCCAGACGAGGCCGCCGAAGTCTGCCTGACTCAGACGTTGTTCGAAAGTCAAGTATGGCAACTTTTCTTCGACGGTGCATCAAGGACAAGCCCAAAGGGACACGTAGTAGCGGGGGTAGGAGTAGTACTTGTTTCCCCACAAAATTATGTGATCCCCCGAGCTGTCTCGCTAACGGAGCCTTGTTCCAACAATGTGGCGGAGTACAATGCTCTATTGATCGGGATGCAGCTCGCCGATGAGATTGGCGTTAAAAATCTCGAGGCGTACGGTGATTCTAAACTCATCGTCAGCCAAGTTCGCGGAGAGTATGAGGTCAGACATGAAGATCTAGTACCCTACTACAACGCGACAATTCACATGGCCGAAAGGTTTTCAAACTTCTACATCGACCATGTACCGCGCAGGCAAAATGCACATGCGGATGCACTCGCATCCCTCGCTGCTTCCTTAGCTCTTCCAGCTAGAGTAATGGAGAAAGTATTCGTCTATAGCCACGACCTATACTGTCCAAAAATTCCCCTCGGAGACTACCCAGGGTCAGCGGGAGATCGTCGCGGTAAAGAAACACTTGAAGTGTCGACCGCTTCAGGGCTTAAAGACTGGCGATTCCCCTACATTGATTATGTCTTGTACGGCATTCTGCCCGAAGACACCAAGGAGGCGGCCGCCATTCGGAGGAAAGCCCCCAAATTCTACTATAATACGATTTCGCGAACATTGTATCGTCGATCGCATGATGGGATCCTGCTCCGATGCCTCTCATCAAAAGAAGCCCAAGGAGTGTTGAAAGAAGCCCACGATGGTACTTGTGGAGCTCATCAACCTGGCCCGAAATTGGCACATCGACTCCAAAGGTTGGGTTACTATTGGCCCAAGATGATCGCCGATGCTGTCGCTTATGCTAAGAGATGTCACGCCTGTCAAATACACAGCGATTTCATCCATCAAGCACCAGGGTGCCTCCACTCTATGACCTCTACTTGGCCGTTTGAAATGTGGGGGATGGACGTGGTTGGCCCTATCAGCCCACCATCATCGAAAGGACATCGGTTCATTCTAGCGATAACCGATTACTTCTCAAAGTGGGCCGAAGCTATCCCTTTGAAAGAGGTAAAATCTTCTAACGTGATCAAGTTCGTGAAACATCACGTTATTTACCGCTTTGGTGTGCCTCGGCGTATCATCCATGACAATGGACCCCAGTTCATCAGCCAGGCTTTCCAGAGATTCTGCGCTAAGTTCAGAATCCAGAGTGTGTCCTCAACGGCATACTATCCTGCTGCTAACGGTCTTGCAGAAGCCTTCAATAAGACTATTGGCAAGCTTCTTAAAAAGTTCGTCTCGAAAAGTCAACGAGATTGGGACGACAAGTTGGGTGAATGCTTATGGGCTTATCGCACAACTGTGCGAACCCCGACTAAGGCCACGCCGTTTTCCTTGGTATACGGATGCGAAGCCGTCCTTCCACTGGAAATTCAAATTCCCACTCTACGCGTCGCCTTGACAGCGGAAATGACAACTGAGGAGAAGCATCAGCAGCGACTCCAGGAGTTGGAAGCCTTAGACGACAAGCGTTTGCAGGCCCAACAACAAATCGAGCTTTACCAAGCTCGTATCACCAGAGCCTTCAACAAGAAAGTTAAAATGCGAACCTTCAAGAAAGGCGATCTTGTCTTAGCCGTCAGAAGACCCATGGTGATGACGCACAAAACAAAAGGAAAATTTCAACCCAAATGGGAAGGACCATTTGTGGTAGAGTCAGTCTACTCAAATGGGTCATATCGCCTCATAACTTCAAATGGCGATACACTCATGATGCCGATCAATGGCAAATTCTTGAAGAAGTACTATCCTTAATAGTACTCTTCTTCCGATCAAGTTAAAAGTACACCTCTGATCAAACATCCGACGCCCTCGACGGCTAAGGATAGAGGAAAATGTTGGCCTTTAAGCCTGACATAAATCCTCGACAACTCATCATGCTGAGGGGAATAGCATGGCTAGCCCGACTCAAACGGTAGTTGGTAAAGGCATGTCAAACCCGTTGACAGCTGAGGATTTGCTAAAAATCCTAAGGGACACGTTCCCATTTGATCCGACGCCCTCGACGGCTAAGGATAGAGGAAAATGTTGGCCTTTAAGCCCAACATAAGTCTTCGACAACTCATCATGCTGAGGGGAATAGCATGGCTAGCCCAACTCAAACGGTAGTTGGTAAAGGCATGTCAAACCCGTTGATAGCTGAGGGTTTGCTAAAAATCCTAAGTGGACTCGAGTCCACTCTTTCCTCCAAAATCCCTTACCAATTCTCGTCTATAGAATGGTAGGACCACAAAATGCAATCATTACTACGTTAACACTATACCTCTGGTAATGAATACTCTTTGTTGAGTATAAACTTTGCTTGTTAACTCTGCATAGAGTAACAAACTCTCAAATTTGCCAAGTTAACACTATACCTCTGGCATTTCAAATTCCACTTGTCAATTCTCATCAATAGAATGACAGGTCCTCAAATTGCTCTTATCACGGGCCAATTCTTGTCAAGTTAACATTACACCTCTGACAAACTACTGTTTAAGTTAACATTACACCTCTAAGCAGTACATCGAGTGCCTGTCAAGTTAATATCACACCTCTGATAGTCACCTTTCTTCAGACTTCCGTATCGAAGCTGAAATGGATGATGCCAAGTTAACACTACACTTCTAGCATCCGAGTCATCGCTAAGTTCAACAATACACCTATGGCCATGACCTTTCCTCGACCTCTTCGTCTAAGTCGAGATGACCAATGCTAAGTTCAACATCACACCTCTAGCATTACCTCACTGTTAAGTTAAACATTACACCTATGACAGTGACATTCTGAGTTAAGTTAATATCACACCTCTGACTCACATCCTTGTCGAGTTAACACCACACTTCTGACAAGACTATCTCCAACCCGTTAAGTTAATATCACACCTCTAACGGTAAAAGCTTTACTAGATTCCTCGCGGGTCTAGTTTCACTTGTTATTCTCTTCAACAGAATAACAGGTCCACCTAAAGACATTGTTAGGTTAACATTACACCGCTGACAATGTTTTATCAAATTCCCCAGCTGACCTTGAATCAAGTCAATCCCAGACATTTGACAAAAGTTCACCTTCTCTGGGAGTACGCATTCCCCCTGTCACTTTCTTTTATAAAGTGGCGGGTCCACCAAAATCATTCTTTTGCTTCTAAAACAAAACATTCAAGACAACAAGAAGAGGCAAAAAGAAAAGTGTCACTTTTATTCATATCCAAACACATGAAAGTGATACAAAACGCTCTCTTATACAATAAGATTGAGTGTTACAATTAAGGAGTACAAAGAAGTCCCTCTCTCTCTCTGAGGCCGTACTCACTCCTTGAAGCCGCATCTGATTCTAAGTGAAGAATCTGAAGCGCAGGACTCAAGGGCGCGAGGGTCCAAACCCGCGCCTCGGTTATCAACCCAAAAACTGCGTCTGGGAATCAAACACGATTAAAATTCGCGTGTTAAGGGTTCTTAAAAGTTCTTTGAACTTTCTTTAATGGCGAAACTTCCACCTAAAAGTCCTTTACCTTGGAGACCTAGGAGAACGACGTCCTGTGCAGAGGAGGAGCTGCCCCTCTGGGCCTCGGCAATGGTCGCCTTAGAGGACGACGCGGTCGGCTTGGCCTTGGGTGCCATTTGTGATCAGAGGTCAATGAAGAAGATGAGCAGTAATGGAGAAGAAGAACTCTCTTAAATCTCTGAGTAAGCGCGTTCGGAGAAGAAGATGCATCTCTCCAACTGTTGCCTTTTATAGGCACAGGGATTCGCGAAGATACGCGGCGTGTGGCCCGGTAGACGCTGCAGCGAGTCGCCGCTTGACGCGTGTAACAAAATCGTTTCTGAACGGAGAAGATCATGCGTCACAACCCCGCCACGAGTCAGCAGTCGACACGTGGAGCAGTTCATTTAATGAACCAGGAAATCCGCGCGCCAAAAGGCGAAATTTCACCGGTTCCCTAGGCCAGCTGGCGGCGTAATCATGACATGGCACAGAATTCGCGCCCAAAGAACGCACCTCCTCGATGGACATGCCACGTCAGCCTCTCCATGAATGCATTTGGAAGGTCGCGTCTCTCTAAGAAATTCGCGTCCTTCCAGTCTGGCCAAATATCGCGTCTGCCTTCTGAAGATCAGTCACGTCTCCATTGCCAAAGGACGCACGTTACAGAAATCGCGCCTTTACAGCAGTACCATCTCTGCTTTTTGAAAAAGAACCTGCGTTTGGCCTCCTGCTTCTGCAAAATCAGTTCAACAGTACACTGACGCAAGCAGACGACCAACCACTCCTGGCTTAAAGCACGCCAGTGACAGACTAAAAGCAATCGGGGAGGTTTAGACTGTGCATCTAGACACTCAACATGATCAACTCTGGGGGCTTCAAAGAGTTCAACAGTACACTCACGAAGACCAACTCCAGATAAGATTAAACCCGGAGCATCAACAGTCTAGTCATGAAGGCGAACTCAGCTAGAGTCCAAAGTATTTCGAAATCCGTCCCAGTTAACTGCGGAATGTCGAAAACTTTGGAGGGGGTTCTGTAGGCTGTCTAAAAATCACCAAGACAAGCCACCAAAACACAGAGATCCAAGATCCAGGCGCAAGGTTAAATATGACAATCAAGACGCGAGAGATAGCCCGCGTCTCAGCATCAAGGCGCGTTGGCTCAACGCCCGCGTCTCAGCATCAAGGCGCGTTGGCTCAACGCCCGCGTCTCAGCAACAAGGCGCGTTGGCTCAACGCCCGCGTCTCAGCATCAAGGCGCGTTGGCTCAACGCCCGCGTCTCAGCATCAAGGCGCGTTGGCTCAACGCCCGCGTCTCAGCAACAAGGTGCCCCCACCTTGGTTGTAACCACCCCGATTATGGCGCCATCCACCGCCCATGTAGCGGGGAAGTTGGCCCTCATCGTGGAGCACTTTTAGGGGGCACGATCACCCCCTAAAAACCCTATAAATAGTCCCGTCACTATTGAAGACGAGGACGACAATTATCGGGCAAAGGAGAGATTCCGAGGAAAAAAAAAGGAGAGATCATCGACAGAGAGAGAGAAGACCCTTCAGCGAGCTTACTGAGTACTAGCCGCTCTTCGCCTACCTCCTCTTCTAGAGTTTTGGTAGACGGAGCTGAGTTACTCCCTCTACCTGCCAAGGAGAAGATCCCTCGACGGTCCAGAACGGTCATCTGGTCAACGGAGAACAAGATTCACTCTCCACCGCCACTGAAGAACCAGCACTAAACAAAGGGGGAATTCAAGATTCAATATTCTCCCTCCCTTGTAACTGGAAGATTAAGCCGGCTGTAATTTTTCATCTGATTCAAGGAAACGTTACACCAGCCACCCTTTTCCGCGTCCAACAAGAGTTGTTTGACGCGGAAAAGGGTGGCTGGTGTAACGTTTCCTTGAATCAGATGAAAAAATTACAGCCGGCTTAATCTTCCGGTTACAAGGGAGGGAGAATATTGAATCTTGAATTCCCCTTTTGTTTAGTGCTGGGTTCTTCGGTGGCGGTGGAGAGTGAATCTTGTTCTCCGTTGACCAGATGACCGTTCTAGACCGTCGAGGGATCTTCTCCTTGGCAGGTAGAGGGAGTAACTCAACTCCGTCTACCAAAACTCTAGAGAGAAGGTAGGCGAAGAGCGGCTAGTACTCAGTAAGCTCGCTGAAGGGTCTTCTCTCTCTCTGTCGATGATCTCTCCTTTTTTTTTTTTCCTCGGAATCTCTCCTTTGCCCGATAATCTGTCGTCCTCGTCTTCAATAGTGACGGGACTATTTATAGGGTTTTTAGGGGGTGATCGTGCCCCCTAAAAGTGCTCCACGATGAGGGCCAACTTTCCGCTACATGGGCGGTGGATGGCGCCATAATCGGGGTGGTTACAACCAAGGTGGGGGCACCTTGTTGCTAAGACGCGGGCGTTGAGCCAACGCGCCTTGATGCTGAGACGCGGGCGTTGAGCCAACACGCCTTGTTGCTGAGACGCGGGCGTTGAGCCAACGCGCCTTGTTGCTGAGACGCGGGCGTTGAGCCAACGCGCCTTGATGCTGAGACGCGGGCGTTGAGCCAACGCGCCTTGATGCTGAGACGCGGGCTATCTCTCGCGTCTTGATTGTCACATTTAGCCTTGCGCCTGGATCTTGGATCTCTGTGTTTTGGTGGCTTGTGTTGGTGATTTTTAGACAACCTACAGTTACAGATCATTGATCAAGATATTAGTTGGTGATTGCTTCGAAAAGAAGAGTTTGGAAGCCTTCACATGGTGATTCCGGTGCCCGAGCATCAAGATCATACCTTTGCACTCGGTGGATCACGGTTTGAGATCGAGTCTACTTGAAGATGGAGATCGTCAAGAAGACTTAGGTATCCTACTTTAGTTTAGTGTGTTTAGATCCATTTGTAAAGCTTAGTATAGTTGATATGCTCAAGTGCACAACACACACAAGTTTTATGTTTGGATATTGATTTTTCGGTTTTTAGTTTAACTGATATGTGTTTTCATGAATAGATTGATCAAAATAAGTTTACATGGTTTTTATGTATATTAGATGAGTTCAATATACATACATGCTTCATATCTTAAACAAACTTATTTTGATATGCCTATTCATGAGTTTTAGGAAAAATCAGAATTCCTATTGAAAAATCCAAGTTTGATAAAAATACATGTTTTGGTTTTTGGTAAAAATGATAAGACACAAAAATAGTTCATATTTGATTGATATTTGAGCCAAAATTTTATCACAAGTTTGTGTTTCAATATAAAATGATAAAACAATTTTTATGGTAATTTTAAAAGAGATAAAAGAATTTTTAGAAATATTTTTAACTTGTGTTTTTCCCAGTTTCAGACCCTGAACAGTGTCTGTTAGGCCAGGTCGGCCGACCGCATGGGTCGACCGAACCATAGGCCGGTCGACCCGTACGGTCGACCGACGTGCACAGAGCCGTGCACGTCTGGCACTCTTTGGGACGGCCGACCGGGCGGTCGACCGTAACTGAGAGCTCTGCTATCTGTTTATTTGGGTCGACCGGGCGGTCGACCGGGTTTGCCCAACGGTCACATTTTTGACCGTTGGCGGTCGACCGGGCGGCCGACCGCCAAGCCGTCAGGCTGCCACATCAGCCTAACGGCTAGTTTTGTTTTGGGGCTATAAATACCCCAACTCTTGGGCTGTTTTGGATAAGATTTTTAAGAGCAAAAATTCCTACTTTTCTGAAGTGTTTTTACAAGTTTTCAAAAGAGTTTTAAGTGCCAAAAGATTCATCTTATTTGTTTTAGGTTTTTGGAAAAATCGAAGAAAAGAGTATTTTGGGAGATTTGTCTTGGTTTTCATTCTATATCTTTTACAAGAGTTTTTTCAAGTATTTTTCTTTGAGTTTTTGTTTTTCCAAACACCTAGTTTTCCATACTTGAGCTATCTTCTATCCTATTCTATTAGGATCATTTGTTTTGTAGAAAAGAGAAAAAGAGAGATTGAGTTTGTGGTCTTTGGAACCACTTGTTGTAAACACCCTTATTCTTGTTGTATCCCTCTTTGGTAGAGGTTGATCGGGTGATTGGTTTGCTCCCTCTTTGGTAGAGGTTGAGGCTTGTGGTTTGCTCCCTCTAGTGAGAGGTGGAGTTTGGTTTGTAACCCTCTTCGGTAGAGGCGTTGGTTGTTTGTTTGGCTAAGGGCCTACCCTTCTTGTGTGAGGGGGTGTTTGTATTGAGAGAGGAGTTTGGTACTCCTTGTGTTGTAACAAATCCTCTTCGGTAGAGGTTCCCTCGGTGGGAGATAGTGGATTGGAAATCCTACACGGTGGTGTAGGCGGGGATGTAGAGCTGGGTGCTCGAACCTCGAAACATATCTTGTTGTTAGCGTTTGATCCATTGTCTCTCTAACCCTCTCTCTATTTGTGTTGTGCATAGCATCATCCTTATTATCATTCATATCATTCATATTGCTTGTGTTGCCTTGCATATATTCATATTGCCTATTCATCTTATATGCTTGGTTGTTTGTGTGTGCCTCACTTGTACTTAACCACAAGAGCTTCATATAGCACCTCAACCCATTAAAGGGGAATCAAGAGGAGTTAGTCCAGAGCCCTTCACGGGGAATTCGGCTACACTTGTGTGTTGTATTAAGTGTGTTGCAAAATTTGCATTAGCTTCCGCATTTAGCGCATTTAGTTTCTAGATTCGCAAGTACACCTATTCACCCCCCCTCTAGGTGTGCTTTTCAATTGGTATCAGAGCCAAGTGCTCTGATTTTGGGTCTAACAACCTTGAGTTAAAGATCCTCATTTTAGGCTAATCTTGTTTGCATTTGCTTGTTTGCACACATATAGTTTACCATGGCCTTCATGACCCCACCTATGTTTGACCCTTCCAACATTATTGTTTGGAAGATTAGGATGACCGTTTATTTACAAACCCTAGGACATAAGGTTTACCTTGCCATTACCAAGGAATCCTATCTTGGTGATAGCAATCATATAGGGGCCAATGCACAAGCCCTTGAGGTCATTAGAAGCACATTATCTAAAGATTATCTCTTGAGTGTTTCTAACCTTGATTTCGCTTTTGCAGTATGGAACAAGTTGACAACAACCACCACCTCCAAGCTTTAAACGCCTATCCAACAAGAAGAGGAATCTAGTGGAGAGTCCGACTCACAATGCTTGATGGTCCAAGGGAATGACTCCCTTGAGGTACTTTCGGAACCCCACTTAGATTGTGATGATGCTAGTTCTTCATGTAATGAGAATTTGATCCCCATGCTTTGAATGAAGAACTATCTATAGTTTGTGAAAAATTAATAGAAAAATATAATGTTTTGAAAAAAAAGTCTAGGCATTAATAATGAAAATAAAAATTTGATTGCTAGACTTGACATTGTTTTGCAAGAGAAAGACGAGATTGCTAATGAGAGGGATTCATTAAAATCTCAACTTGATCTTGCCCTTAAAGAAAATGAATTTTTGAAAACTAAAAATGATTGTGAAACTCTTTTGAAGAAAAATGAAAATTTGTCTTCAAAAGTTGATTTTGTTTTAAAAGAAAATAATTCTTTAAAAAGAGAAATTGTTTTATTTCAAAAAATTAGAAATTTGTTTAAATAAAAATGTTTCTTTGAAAAATAAGATTGATGCAAATGTTTTCCATGCTATGGTAGTATCACACACTTCACCTATTGCATGCCACACTTCTTCTTCTAAGATTAATGATGATATTTGTTTGCTTAAGAAGAAGGTTGATTGTTTGGGCTCCACTATGAGCCAATGTGCCATGAACCACTCACTTTTGGAAACCTTGGTTCGAAAGAAACAAGTTCCACCTATGTATGCACACCCATCACGGCATACACATGCTCCTCACGGACACCATCACACTATGTTTGCTCATGTGTACACTTGTACACATTGTGGACGTAAGGGCCACCTTACTAAATTTTGCTATGATAGATTACATGTTTCAAATTTAGCAAATAAGTTTGTTTGAGTTAGAGAAGGTACTAACCCCCATGGACCCAAAAGAGTATGGGTACCAAAGACCACCCCTCCTTTATTTAATGTAGGTGTGGGCTCTCACATGACGTGAGAGTTGCCGTACCTTGGAGTGAATGCGTTCCGAGCTTCATGGAAATCATTTGGATGCATCACTTTTAAGGGATGTTTGGTGGAGAGGACCACCATGTTTTGGAGACAAGAAAAGTTGCCTTCTAGGTTTTGGTAACGATCCCTAACTCCTATTTATTGTTTACATGCTTTTCATATTCATTGTTTATAGCATGTTTCATTGTTAGTGATTAGTATGAAAATGCCTTGCTTATTAGACTTGTGATATACATGTTTAGTTTTTTTGAGACACCCATGTTTAATATGGATTATTATTTTGTGTTCTCGTATTTGATTAGCTATCATGTACATCATAAATCTAATAATATATGGATATTCACAATAATCATGTTTATGTTTTTTCATGTTGATTTATATCTTGATTTTATGCTTCATGTGTTGATTACATGTTTAGATGTTAGTTTTCATTAAGACTATGATTTATACTTGTGCATATAGTGGGCCACAAATAAATCTATATATGTTTGTGCTTGAATGCTTATTTGAACCCATTAGATGTGCTAGTATAGTCTAGTTTTGATGATTCATACATTTTAAATTTGTATTCCCATTTTAGATTTGTTTTGTAGATCATGTGTTTTACATTTCATGTATATGTTTATTTTGCCAAACTTTAAGATATACATGTATACCCCTTGAGTCATTTGCTTTTCATGCAAATCTTTATTATGGACTCAAATTGTGTTTAGGGATATGTATGTATACTTCATGTTTGACAAAACATACATATGCCTTGATATGAAAATTTTGTTTAATGAAAATTTAGCTTTTCATGTTTCATGTTGTTGTGTTTATATTTAACTTCATGTATATGTCTACTTTATCCAAACTATTGATTATACATATACATACTTTTTGAGCCACGTGCCTTAATGCATATATTTAGTGGACTCGTTGTGTTTTTGATATGTATGTATACTTTAATTTGTATAAGACATACATATACCTTGAAGATTAAATAAGTTTTAATGATTTTCATGTTTTCTTGTTTCATGGAATTTTGAGCTTAATTGGAAATTTCATAATGCCATGTCACACATTACTTGTACACTCACCATTTTTTAAAATATTTCTCATGAGTATATTTTCATGAGCATGTATGGACTTTATTGAATATTGAGTTTTTTTAAGTGCTATGTGATTTACATGTGTTTTATGAAAATTATTTTTAGTTTATTCCTTACTTGAAGGATTTCGTACTAATTTAAAGATTTTTCATTTAACTAGTTACGGTATTCTTCATTTTGGTAGAGTTTTTCAAACAAAGCTTATTTTTCAAATCTATTTTTGAAAACCCCTACCTTCAATGGGCGGTTGGACGGGAGATCATGTTCATGTATGCCTTAAAATGAAAATCATTTAAAACTTGAACCATGATTGGGAGGTAGTTATATGAGATATACATTTGATCTTATTGTTATTTCAATTGGTATCATTGAATTCTTTCAATTGGTATCAATCTTGACATTTCTTGTATACTCATATATGTTTGTATGTATGTATGTTTCAATTCCAAGAATATCAATTCCAATTGGTATCTATATTTTCATACATATATATGTTTTATTTGTGCTTATTATATCCCTATATCTTTAAGAACAAAATCGTGTTTATGCTAGTGCTTGAGCTTTAATTTTGTTTTAATTGATTACTTTAAATTGGTATCAAGCCTAAGCATTGTTTTAGTTAGTATTTCATAAAGGGGGAGAAAATTCGTATTTCATCTTTCAATTAGTATTTGTTTTTCACTCCCATACTTTATGATTGAAAATTTCAAATTGGTATCATATGTTCAAAATGAAAATTATTTACAATTGGTATCAATATTTTTGTTTACCTTCAATTGGTATCAAGATGCTCTACTTTGACATATTTTTAATTGATATCTTAATTGAATGTAATCCCCTATTGACTTTGTTTTTGTTTTAGACAAAAAGGGGGAAAAATATTGTTTTTCTTGTTTTCAACCTTTTATTGATTCATTGTTTTCAAACAAAAAGGGGGAGAAAAATTTATTGATTTGATTGTTTCTTTGTATATAAAAAAAAAGGGGAGAGAAGATTTTGTTTTGTTTTGATTTTTACCCCTTTGTTGATGATTGACAAAAATGGGGAGAAAGATTTTGGTTTATATATGCATGTTTATGTTTTGCATATATTAAGTTTAATTTAGTTTAATTTTAATTGGTATCTAGAGTATCTAGAGCATGTTTTGTAATTGGTTTCTAGAGCATGTTTTGTTTTAAACATTTCATTGGTATCTAGAACCTTTTATTGTTTATGCATAGATATGCATGTTTCATGTTTCATGTTTAATATTCATTGCACATTTATTATTTATTTGTTTATGCATGAGTAAAGGGGGAGCTTCCTTGAAGCTTAACTTTAATCCATGCATATATAACTCCATGAGTTTTGTCATCATCAAAAAGGGGGAGATTGTTGGCCAAAAGGCCTTCCACCCTAGTTTTGATGATGATTAACTCATGTAGTTATGTTTACTAATTATCTTGTGATTTTAGTTACAGATCATTGATCAAGATATTAGTTGGTGATTGCTTCGAAAAGAAGAGTTTGGAAGCCTTCACATGGTGATTCCGGTGCCCGAGCATCAAGATCATACTTTTGCACTCGGTGGATCACGGTTTGGGATCGAGTCTACTTGAAGATGGAGATCGTCAAGAAGACTTAGGTATCCTAGTTTAGTTTAGTGTGTTTAGATCCATTTGTAAAGCTTAGTATAGTTGATAAGCTCAAAGGCACAACACACACAAGTTTTATGTTTGGATATTGATTTTTCGGTTTTTAGTTTAACCGATATGTGTTTTCATGAATAGATTGATCAAAACAAGTTTACATGGTTTTTATGTATATTAGATGAGTTCAATATACATACATGCTTCATATCTTAAACAAACTTATTTTGATATGCCTATTCATGAGTTTTAGGAAAAATCAGAATTCCTATTGAAAAATTCAAGTTTGATAAAAATACATGTTTTGGTTGTTGGTAAAAATGATAAGACACAAAAATAGTTCATATTTGATTGATATTTGAGCCAAAATTTTTATCACAAGTTTGTGTTTCAATATAAAATGATAAAACAATTTTTATGGAAATTTTAAAAGAGATAAAAGAATTTTTAGAAATATTTTTAACTTGTGTTTTTCCCAGTTTCAGACCCTGAACAGTGTCTGTTAGGCCAGGTCGGCCGACCGCATGGGTCGACCGAACCATAGGCCGGTCGACCCGTACGGTCGACCGACGTGCACAGAGCCGTGCACGTCTGGCACTCTTTGGGACGGCCGACCGGGCGGTCGACCGTAACTGAGAGCTCTGCTCTCTGTTTATTTGAGTCGACCGGGCGGTCGACCGGGTTTGCCCAACGGTCACATTTTTGACCGTTGGCGGTCGACCGGGCGGCCGACCGCCAAGCCTGTCAGGCTGCCACATCAGCCTAACGGCTAGTTTTGTTTTGAGGCTATAAATACCCAACTCTTGGGCTGTTTTGGATAAGATTTTAAGAGCAAAAATTCTTACTTTTCTGAAGTGTTTTTACAAGTTTTCAAAAGAGTTTTAAGTGTCAAAAGATTCATCTTATTTGTTTTAGGTTTTTGAAAAAATCAAAGAAAAGAGTATTTTGGGAGATTTGTCTTAGTTTTCATTCTATATCTTTTACAAGAGTTTTCCCAAGTATTTTTCTTTGAGTTTTTGTTTTTCCAAATACCTAGTTTTCCACACTTGAGCTATCTTCAATCCTATTCTATTAGGATCATTTGTTTGTGGAAAAAGAGAAAAAGAGAGATTGCGTTTGTGGTCTTTGGAACCACTTGTTGTAAACACCCTTGTTCTTATTGTATCCCTCTTTGGTAGAGGTTGATCGGGTGATTGGTTTGCTCCCTCTTTGGTAGAGGTTGAGGCTTGTGGTTTGCTCCTTCTAGTGAGAGGTGGAGTTTGGTTTGTAACCCTCTTCGGTTGAGGCGTTGGTTGTTTGTTTGGCTAAGAGCCTACCCCTCTTGTGTGAGGGGGTGTTTGTATTGAGAGAGGAGTTTGGTACTTCTTGTGTTGTAACAAATCCTCTTCGGTAGAGGTTCCCTCGGTGGGAGATAGTGGATTGGAAATCCTACACGGTGGTGTAGGCGGGGATGTAGAGCTGGGTGCTCGAACCTCGAAACATATCTTATTGTTAGCGTTTGATCCATTGTCTCTCTAACCCTCTCTCTATTTGTGTTGTGCATAGCATCATCCTTATTGTCATTCATATCATTCATATTGCTTGTGTTGCCTTGCATATATTCATATTGCCTATTCATCTTATATGCTTGGTTGTTTGTGTGTGCCTCACTTGTACTTAACCACAAGAGCTTCATATAGCACCTCAACCCATTAAAGGGGAATCAAGAGGAGTTAGTCCAGAGCCCTTCACGGGGAATTCGGCTACACTTGTGTGTTGTATTAAGTGTGTTGCAAATTTGCATTAGCTTCCGCATTTAGTGCATTTAGTTTCTAGATTAGTAAGTAAACCTATTCACCCCCCCTCTAGGTGTGCTTTTCAATTAAATCCTATTTATACTCCTCTTGAAAAAGAAACTCGTAACAACAATAAATAAGCCATTTGTCCCAAGTATTGGGGTAGGCAACATGAACCAAAAGAGAATTATGCCGGATCGGGCACATGGATCGGCTTTCTCCACTCATTCATATCGAGCAATATGCCTTCACTAAGACCTTTAGCATCTATATCTTGTCTTATTACCTCCATCCATGTTTTCTTCGGTCTCCACTGCGCTCTTTTAACTTGCCCTAATTTGATACGCTCTACTCACCAGACTGGGTAGGTCTACGTCGCACATGACCAAACTATCGTAGGCGATTTTCTCTCATCTTCTCTTCTATTGAGGGTACGCCTATCTTAGTACGAATATCCTCATTTCTCACCTTATCTCTCTTCGTATTACCACACATCCAACGAAGCATGCACATCTTTACTAGACTCATCTTCTGAGCATGATATCTCTTTATAGCCCTATATTCTGTGTCATATAACAAAGCTGGCCTAATAGTAGTCCGATAAAACTTTCCCTTCAGCCATAATGGAATATTATGATCACATAAAACTCCCGTTGCGCTCCTCCATTTCAACCAGCCAGCTTGGATTATATGATTGACATCACTATTGATCTCCCCATCCGTTTGGATAATAGAAGCCAAGTACTTAAAATGACTGCTCATCGGTATTTTTTAACCATCTAGTGTAACAATACTATAATCTCGGGTTCTCTGTTTACTGAATTTACACTCCATATACTCTTTTTTGGTCCTATTTAATCTAAAACCTCGATATTTTAGAGTTTGCCTCCATAACTTCAATTTTGCATTTACCCCAGCTCTCGTTTCATCGACCAGGACAATATCATTAGCAAATAGCATACTCCATAGTTTCTCATCCTGAATAGCTGTAGTAAGCTCATACATCATTATGGCAAATAAGAATGGATTCAATGTAGATCCTTGATGTAATCCAATTGTGATATAAAAACCACTTGTTTATGCCTCCACAAGTTCTGACATTTGCCACTACTCCATCGTACATGTCCCTGATTATATTAATATATTTGATGGGGACTCCCTTTTTATCAATGCCCACCATAATACATCTTTTGGCACCTTATCATAAATTTTTTCTAAATCAATAAAGATCATATGCAAATTTTCTTTCTCTCTCGAAATCGTTCTATAAGTTGAAGAAGCAAATGAATAACCTCTGTCGTCGATCGCCCGGGTATGAACCCAAACTGGTTATCTAATATTTTAACATTCTGCCTTAACATGTATTCAATTACCCTTTCCCAAGCTTCATGGTGTGACACATCAGTTTTATTTCATAATAGTTTGCATAACTCTAGATATCACCCTTAATCTTATAGAGAGGTACTAGGGTACTCTTCCTCCACGCATTTGACATCTTTTTAGTTAGCCAGATCTTGTTAAAGAGGTTTGTCAGCCATCTCACACCCACCTCTCTTAAGCATCTACATAACTCAAAAGGAATTCTATCCGGGCCAATAATTTTCCTTGACTTCATCATCTTCAAGCCTCTTTAACTTCAGATTTGCTAATTCTATGCATATGGTTACGGTTTATATCTTGGCAATGAATGTTAAGGTCATCTAAATCTCGTAGAATTACCATTGAATAATTTGTCAAAAATACTCTCTCCATCTTTTTTTGATTTTTTCATCTCGAAGTAAAACCTTCTGATCCTCATTTTTGACACACGTCACAGTACATAAGTCTCTAGTCTTTCTCTCTCTTATTCCAGCAATTCTATATATATCCTTTTCAACCTCTTTGATTTCCAACTTCTCTTGCACTTCTTTATACACTTTAGCTCTTGCATTCTGAACAGCTTTCTTAGCCTCCTTCTTAACTAGCTTATACCTCTCAAAACTTACTCCATCACATTTTTTTTCAAATCTCTGTAAGAGTTTCGTTTGATTTTAATAGAAATTTTTACCTTTTCATTCCACCATGATGTATCCTTACATGGTGGGGCACCACCCTATGACTCACCAAGTATATTTTAACTACTCTTTTATTGCGGCTAGTAATTTTGTTTCATGTTGTATTGGGATTATTTTGAACTTTTCAATCTGCTTCATGTACTACTCGATTTATAAAAACTACTTGGTGTTTGACACAGAAAAGGGGGCTGGAGTAAAATTTCCTTGAATCAGATGAAAATTACAGCCGGCTTAATCTTCCGGTTACAAGGGAGGGAGAATATTGAATCTTGAATTCCCCCTTTGTTTAGTGCTGGGTTCTTCGGTGGCGGTGGAGAGTGAATCTTGTTCTCCGTTGACCAGATGACCGTTCTGGACCGTCGAGGGATCTTCTCCTTGGTAGGTAGAGGGAGTAACTCAGCTCCGTCTACCAAAACTCTAGAAGAGGAGGTAGGCGAAGAGCGGCTAGTACTCAGTAAGCTCGCTGAAGGGTCTTCTCTCTCTCTGTCGATGATCTCTCCTTTTTTTTTCTCGGAATCTCTCCTTTGCCAGATAATTGTCGTCCTCGTCTTCAATAGTGACGGGACTATTTATAGGGTTTTTAGGGGGTGATCGTGCCCCCTAAAAGTGCTCCACGATGAGGGCCAACTTTCCCGCTACATGGGCGGTAGATGGCGCCATAATCGGGGTGGTTACAACCAAGGTGGGGGCACCTTGTTGCTGAGACGCGGGCGTTAAGCCAACGCGCCTTGATGCTGAGACGCGGGCGTTGAGCCAACGCGCCTTGATGCTGAGACGCGGGCGTTGAGCCAACGCGCCTTGATGCTGAGACGCGGGCGTTAAGCCAACGCGCTTTGATGCTGAGACGCGGGCGTTGAGCCAACGCGCCTTGATGCTGAGACGCGGGCGTTGAGCCAACGCGCCTTGATGCTGAGACGCGGGTTATCTCTCGCGTCTTGATTGTCACATTTAGCCTTGCGCCTGGATCTTGGATCTCTGCGTTTTGGTGGCTTGTCTTGGTGATTTTTAGACAGCCTACAGGACCCCCTCCAAAGTTTTTGATATTCCGCAGTTAACTGGGACGGATTTCGAAATACTTTGGACTCTAGCTGAGTTCGCCTTCATGACTAGACTGTTGATGCTCCGGGTTTAATCTTATCTGGAGTTGGTCTTCGTGAGTGTACTGTTGAACTTTTTGAAGCCCCCAGAGTTGATCATGTTGAGTGTCTAGATGCACAGTCTAAACCTCCCCGATTGCTTTTAGTCTGTCACTGGCGCGCTTTAAGCCTGGAGTGGTTGGTCTTCTGCTTGTGCCAGTGTACTGTTGAACTGATTCGCAGAAGCAGGGACTGAACGCAGGTTCCTTTTTTGAAAAGCAGAGGACACTCTGTTTAGAGTGTTTGTATCCACCTTTACTGTTTATAATAAAAGTTTGAAAAATGTTGCTCCATCTTCTTTGCTCAGCTGTAGGCGAATCCAACTCCTTGGTAACTGGCTGTGAATATTAAACTTAGGTAAGACTAAGTTCTGTTAATGAAACGCGGCCTTGACTCTGAGTCTTCTTAATGAGACGCGACATTGATCCATAAAGTGAGACGCGGCCGTCAGTCCACAGGAACTTAGATTTCACTAAGTCCTTTTGATGAGACGCAGCGTCAATCTCAGATTGATACGCGGTCTTCTTGATGAGACGCAGCGTCAATCCATAGAGTGAGACGCGGTCGTCAGTCCACAGGAACTTAGATTTCACTAAGTCCTTTTGATGAGACGCAGCGTCAATCACAGATTGATACGCGGTCTTCTTGATGAGACGCAACATTGATCCATAAAGTGAGACGCGGTCGTCAGTCCATGGAGTGAGACGCAGCGTCAATCACAGAGTGAAATGCGGCTCTGAATAACGCGAATCTGTCTTGCTAAGAAAGACGCGGATCGAGCAGACACGGGATACGCAGCCTTGTCTGCTGAAGAGACGCGACTTTTCCATCTGCGTTCAATGCAGCATGACTTAAAAGATTTTTAGGAGATCTTTGAACGTCAAGCCTTCACTGTCGATTGGGATAGCGGGTCATCCGTTGCTTCCCAAGGCAGTTATCCACGCGTCGGCCTCTCATTGGATTCAGGCGTTAATGCCCTTGCATGCAGAACCGACGCTGGCGGTTGAAAAACCGGCGCTCTCGTCGGTTTCCAAAGCAACGTTCCACGCGTCAGTCCTTTATTGGGCTTTGACAATCGTGCGCGACGGTTCCGATTGATGCACCATTAATGACAGTTATTAGGGACTGCCTATAAATAGGGTGCACCCTCTCTTTCTTCAACAATCCGAACTTGGACTGTTTTCATTTGTTTTGCTCCGAGAGAAGTCTCGCCTTGAGTTATCTTTCAGAGAACCGTCTTCATGGGTGAAGGTGACCCCGTGGATGAAGATGACCCAGAGCTCTCATGCCTCTGTTTGGTCTCTTCAGAAGGAATCCTCTCTCGAATCATCTTGCGCGCCCGCGTTTGGATGCAGAGAGGCCAACTCTGGACAGAGGTTTCTGCTGGTATGTCACCCCGATGATGTCCATAGCCTGTATTTTGGCATAGCCATCTGAATGAAATCCTGGTGCATTCCTATTCTGGAATTTGTGCTGGTGACTTGAACTTTTCTGAACGCGGGCTCTTGGCGCTGGCCTTGCTCATGGCTATTGCCTTGGCGCGTTTCAGACCTGAATCTTGCAACTCCTGTTCACCCAACAAAGAGATGGCAATTTTCGGCGTTCTGAAGTTTTTCGCGTCTTGTGCATTAAGCGCGGGTGCAAACTGAGACCGCGTTTGAATCCTGGGCGTGGCACAGCTTTGACTCGCGTCTGTTTCTGCTGACGCGGTGGTTTGACTGTGCAGATCATTTCCGCGTCTGAAGTCTCTAATGACTGCCGCGTCTGTCACTTAGTTTTCTTTTGTTAAAGTATACTAAGTTCCAGATTTTCTGATTCTCTTATTTGTTCTTTGCAGGTTCGCTGGTCCCCTGGAAGAATGCTTCAACCGGCGAGCTTGCTCAATGTTCGTTTGTAAGAGAGTAAATTATGGTCCTCGTCGTTTGTAAGAGAGTAAATTATATCTCTGACGAGGACCCAAATCTCGCCAAGGTCTCTTCAGATCTCCTGCACCACTCTTGCCTGATGGCAAGAGATGGTTAGGGTATGCATGACGGCGATGAGGTTCCGGCGGTTGTGGTGGCGGAGAGGATCCTCTTCCTCTCCCATCCCAGAAGTGACATCAAGGACAGTCCATGTCCTTTGGATGGCCTGCGGGGGAAAGATCAACTCTTGAACGAAGGGTTGCAGGCTCTTCTGTTGCCACCGGACCTCAAGAACACCATTGCTCCTGGCTTAGTTAGCTAGGGCGCTTTCGAAGTTGGCGTCGTGCATCAAAGTGCAATCGGTTCCAACAGTCGCCACAATTTGGCACTTCTCCAGACATCATGCACTTAGGATCAGATGCGGCTTCAAGGAGTGAGTACGACCTCAGAGAGAGAGAGGGACTTCTTTGTACTCCTTAATTGTAACACTCAATCTTATTGTATAAGAGAGCGTTTTGTATCACTTTCATGTGTTTGAATATCAATAAAAGTGACACTTTTCTTTTTGCCTCTTCATTGTCTTGAAAGAAAATTTTTTTTATCTTCAGTTAGACACGTAGAAGCAATGAATCTTCTGACTTTATTAAAATTATGATGGTAATCTTAATAAGTCAAAAGTTGTAAGGAAAGTTCCTATTTCAGGAACTTTCATAATACTGTCAGAGGTGTAATATTAACTTGACAGGGATGGGATGATTTTTGGTGGACCTGCCACTTTGTAAAAGAAAGTGACAGGGGGAATGCATACTCCCAGAGAAGGTGAACTTTTGTCAAGTGTCTGGGATTGACTTGATTCAAGGTCAGCTGGGGAATTTGATAAAACATTGTCAGCGGTGTAATGTTAACCTAACAATGTCTTTAGGTGGACCTGTTATTCTGTTGAAGAGAATAACAAGTGAGACTAGACCCGCGAGGGATCTGGTAAAGCTTTTACCGTTAGAGGTGTGATATTAACTTAACGGGTTGGAGATAGTCTTGTCAGAAGTGTGGTGTTAACTCGACAAGGATGTGAGTCAGAGGTGTGATATTAACTTAACTCAGAATGTCACTGTCATAGGTGTAATGTTCAACTTAACAGTGAGGTAATGCTAGAGGTGTGATGTTGAACTTAGCATTGGTCATCTCGACTTAGACGAGGAAGTCGAGGAACGGTCATGGCCATAGGTGTATTGTTGAACTTAGCGATGACTCGGATGCTAGAAGTGTAATGTTAACTTGGCATCGTCCATTTCAGCTTCGATACGGAAGTCTGAAGAAAGGTGACTATCAGAGGTGTGATATTAACTTGACAGGCACTCGATGTATTGCTTAGAGGTGTAATGTTAACTTAAACAGTAGTTTGTCAGAGGTGTAATGTTAACTTGACAAGAATTGGCTCGTGATAAGAGCAATTTGAGGACCTGTCATTCTATTGATGAGAATTGACAAGTGGAATTTGAAATGCCAGAGGTATAGTGTTAACTTGGCAAATTTGAGAGTTTGTTACTCTATGCAGAGTTAACAAGCAAAGTTCATACTCGACAAAGAGTATTCATTACCAGAGGTATAGTGTTAACGTAGTAATGATTGCATTTTGTGGTCCTACCATTCTATGGACGAGAATTGGTAAGGGATTTTGGAGGAAAGAGTGGACTCAAGTCCACTTAGGATTTTTAGCAAACCCTCAGCTATCAACGGATTTGACATGCCTTTACCAACTACCGTTTGAGTTGGGCTAGCCATGCTATTCCCCTCAGCATGATGAGTTATCGAAGACTTATGTTGGCTTAAAGGCCAATATTTTCCTCTATCCTTAGCCGTCGAGGGCGTCGGATCAAATGGGAACGTGTCCCTTAGGATTTTTAGCAAATCCTCAGCTGTCAACGGGTTTGACATGCCTTTACCAACCACCGTTTGAGCTGGGCTAGTCATGCTATTCCCCTCAGCATGATGAGTTGTCGAGGATTTATGTCGGGCTTAAAGGCCAACATTTTCCTCTATCCTTAGCCGTCGAGGGCGTCGGATGTTTGATCAGAGGTGTACTTTTAACTTGATCGGAGGAAGAGTACTATTAAGGATAGTACTTCTTCAAGAATTTGCCATTGATCGGCATCATGAGTGTATCGCCATTTGAAGTTATGAGGCGATATGACCCATTTGAGTAGACTGACTCTACCACAAATGGTCCTTCCCATTTGGGTTGAAATTTTCCTTTTGTCTTGTGCGTCATGACCATAGGTCTTCGGACGGCTAAGACAAGGTCGCCTTTCTTGAAAGTTCGCATTTTAACTTTCTTGTTGAAGGCTCTGGTGATACGAGCTTGGTAAAGCTCGATTTGTTGTTGGGCCTGCAAACGCTTGTCGTCTAAGGCTTCCAACTCTTGGAGTCGCTGCTGATGCTTCTCCTCAGTTGTCATTTCCGCTGTCAAGGCGACGCGTAGAGAGGGAATTTGAATTTCCAGTGGAAGGACGGCTTCGCATCCGTATACCAAGGAAAATGGCGTGGCTTTAGTTGGGGTTCGCACCGTTGTGCGGTAGGCCCATAAGCATTCACCCAACTTGTCGTCCCAATCTCGCTGACTTTTCAAGACGAACTTTTTAAGAAGCTTGCCAATAGTCTTATTGAAGGCTTCTGCAAGACCGTTAGCAGCAGGATAGTATGCCGTTGAGGACACACTCTGGATTCTGAACTTCGCGCAGAATCTCTGGAAAGCCTGGCTGATGAACTGGGGTCCATTGTCATGGATGATACGCCGAGGTACACCGAAGCGGTAAATAACGTGATGTTTCACGAACTTGATCACGTTAGAAGATTTTACCTCTTTCAAAGGGATAGCTTCGGCCCACTTTGAGAAGTAATCGGTTATCGCTAGAATGAACCGATGTCCTTTCGATGATGGTGGGCTGATAGGGCCAACCACGTCCATCCCCCACATTTCAAACGGCCAAGTAGAGGTCGTAGAGTGGAGGTACCCTGGTGCTTGATGGATGAAATCGCCGTGTATTTGGCAGGCGTGACATCTCTTAGCATAAGCGACAGCATCGGCGATCATCTTGGGCCAATAGTAACCCAACCTTTGGAGTTGATGTGCCAATTTCGGGCCAGGTTGATGAGCTCCGCACGTACCATCGTGAGCTTCTTTCAATACTCCTTGGGCTTCTTTTGATGAGAGGCATCGGAGCAGGATCCCGTCATGCGATCGACGATACAATGTTCGCGAAATCGCATTATAGTAGAATTTTGGGGCTTTCCTTCGAATGGCAGCCACTTCCTTGGTGTCCTCAGGCAGGATGCCGTACAAGACATAGTCGATGTAGGGGAATCGCCAGTCTTTAAGCTCTAGACCGGTTGACACTTCAAGTGTTTCCTTGTCATGATGATCTCCCGTTGACCCTGGGCAGTCTCCGAGTGAAATTTTTGGACAGTACAGGTCGTGGCTATAGACGAATACTTTCTCCATTACTCCAGCTGGAAGGGCTAAGGTGGCAGCAAGGGATGCAAGTGCATCTGCATGCGCATTTTGCCTGCGCGGTACATGGTCGATGTAGAAGTTTGAAAACCTCTCGGCCATGTGGATTGTCGCATTGTAATAGGGTACCAGATCTTCATGTCTGACCTCATACTCTCCGCGAACTTGGCTGACGATGAGTTTAGAATCACCGTACGCCTCGAGATTTTTAACGCCAATCTCATCGGCGAATTGCATCCCAATCAAAAGAGCGTTGTATTCCGCCACATTGTTGAAGCAGGGCTCGGTCAGTGAGACAGCTCGGGGAATCACATAATTTTGTGGGGAGACGAGTACCACTCCTACCCCGCTACTACGTGTCCCTTTGGGCTTGTCCTTGATGCACCGTCGAAGAAAAGTTGCCATACTTGACTTTCGAACAACGTCTGAGTCAGGCAGACTTCGGCGGCCTCGTCTGGGAGATCCTCATAGAGTTTGGCTGCCCTCGGATCTGGGTGTTCAGCTAAGAAGTCCGCCACCGCTTGTCCCTTAATAGCCTTTTGTGGCAGAAAATGCATCTCATATTGTGATAGCAATATGGCCCATTTTGCCAGCCGGCCATTTAGTGAAGAAGGCTTTGTCATAAGTAACCTCAGAGGGTTGACTTTTGATATGACATTTATAGTCTAGCCTACCAGATAGTGTCGCATTTTCTGAATGGCGAACACTAGTGCCAAACATTCCTTCTCGATCGGGTTGTACCGATGTTCGGCTCCGATCATTGTTCTACTCAGATAGTAGATTGCCTGTTCTCGTCCTTGTTCATCATTCTGAGCTAGTAGAGCTCCCAGGGAATGATCCATTGCTCGAACATATACCAAGAAAGGCTTTCCGGTCACCGGAGCTGCAAGAACTGGTGGTTGGGTGAGGTAGTGTTTGATCTCCTCAAATGCTTTTTGACAAGCGTCGTCCCAAATGAATGAAACACCCTTTTTCATCAGCTTGGCGAAGGGTTGGCATCTCCCGGAAAGGTTTGATATGAACCTGCGGATGTACGCCAATCGTCCTTGTAATCCCCTGAGCTCCTTGAGGCTTCTGGGGGGTTGCATCTCTTGGATAGCGCGGACTTTCTCTGGATCCAAATGGATTCCTGTAGAAGTCACAACAAATCCTAGGAATTTGCCACTGGCTACCCCCAGGAAGGATTTGGTGGGGTTCATCTTCAATTGATGAGCCCGCATGATGTCGAAGACCACCTTCAGGTCTGCTATGTGATCACCTTTAGTGCGACTTTTCACCGCGATGTCATCGACATAACATTCCACCGTTTTGCGTATTTGCTGATGGAAAATGGCGTTCATGGCCTTCTGGTATATTGTCCCTGCATTTTTCAGTCCGAAGGGCATGACGGTGTAGCAATATACCCCTAGAGGAGTCCTGAAGGAGGTATGCTTTTCGTCATCGGGATACATCTTGATTTGATTGTATCCTGAGAACCCGTCCATAAAGGACATTCGCTCGAATCCACAAGTATTGTCAATCATGACATCTGTGATTGGCAATGGGAATTCGTCTTTGGGGCAGGCCTCGTTTAGATCACGGAAGTCGATGCAGATCCGGATCTTCCCATTCTTCTTGGCGACGGGGACGATGTTGGCTACCCAGTCGGGATGTTGTTCTTCCCGGATGAAGCCAGAATCGATGAGCTTTCTAACTTCTGATTGAATTGCTTCCATTATTTCGGGACGGAACCGTCGCTGCTGTTGTTTGACAGGTTTTACGTCCGAATTGATGTTGAGGCGGTGCATGGCCACTTGTGGATCAAGCCCTGGCATGTCCTCATAGTTCCAGGCGAAGACATCTATATACTCTTGTACAAGAGATATTAGATCCTTCTTCTCTGGAGGCGACAGGCCGTCACTTATGAAGATGGGCTTGGGGTTGGCCTCATCTCCTAGGTTGATCTGAACAACCTTGTCATCTGTGGGTGGCTCACGCTGTTCAAAGCGGATATCCCAAAGAGCATTCAAATGTTTGATCCAAGGATCTGTATCAGGTTGGATCATTTCTTCATCTTCATCTTCCAGATGGCCTGTTGAAACCATGTTTACTGAAAGCCCTTTGAAGATGTTGCCGATACTGACATCTGACTCCCACGATGACGTGTCTGAAGAGCAATCGTGACTTGACGACTCTCGAGAATCAGAGGCTGATGGGACTGGAGTTGATACATAGCCCAACCCCCTGCGCGTCCGATGATAATAATCGGGGGCCTTCCCTTTTGGCACAAAGGATCGAAGTAGCGTCCTCCTTCCTTTGCCGAAGTTCAACCCGGGCTTGTTGGTTAGATCGTACCCCATTTGCTTCATCATTCTGAGCGCTTTCGATTCATAACGGTCGAGCTGAGGGGATTCCTCCTCACTTTCGATTCTTCGCGGGGCGTTGGTTCAGTTGTCATTCGCCCAAAAAGGATTGGTTTTTGGCCTTTTCGTCTTGTCGGAACCATGAATATAGATTCCTGCGCATCACCATTATCCTGGTATGTCCCGAAAGATGATTTTACTGGTACATGCAATGATGTCAAAGCATCCATTGCCGACCAGATGTCATCGTCTACGTCGGTAGTAGTATCCGACGGTATTGAATCGGATGCACACGCAGAAAAATATTCAAAGTCTAGACTTTCATTAATATACCAACCGCCTGCATCGTCGGTGGTATTATCAACATCGAGCTTATTAGTGCTCTTTACAAGTGGTTCTAACTCCCACAGGCACTTTTCTTGCTCGGGCTCAGTGTCAGCCTCATTACCAGAGTCTGGCGCCTCCAGTTGCGGGGTTTCATCCACCGGATCCTGATATAAAAGGGAATCCGTGAAATAATTCTCGACCCCCTTGAACGGATATCTTTCGGCAACCAACGTTTGCACCTTCCCACTCGCGTCAATGTATTTCATGACTTGGTGAAGAGTGGAGGGAATGATGGAGTTGCGGTGGATCCATGGTCGTCCCAGCAGCAGATTGTAGGAAGTGTCGGCATCGATGACGTAGCACGTCACCTCCGACTTGAGGCTCCCAATCTGGCACTTGAGCTTGATCTTCCCCATCGGACGGGTGCCGTTGGCATTGAACCCGTAGATGGTCGTCTGTGTAGGGCTCAGACGGTGGGTAGGGATGCCGAGGTGTTGCATGACTCAGCGGGGCATGATGCTCAATGCGGACCCTGGATCTACCTGAATGCGGTTTACCTCAGATGATCCGATGTAACCTGTGAAGTACAGGGGTCGATCGTGCTTCCCTTTAACCTGCATATCATCTGCCGTGAAGGTAATGCAGGGGGCATTCTGGGAAGCGTGGAGGCAATCCTCTACATCTTCCTCTTTCGGCACCTGGGTCATGAAGACCTCAGCATTTGCCAGAGCTTCTTGCAGAGCTTCCCTGGTCGACTTTGATAGTCTAAGAAGTTCGTACAAGGTAATGCGTGCCGGAATGTTGGCCAGCTGAGCCAGGACATCAAAGCGGTAAGGTGCCGAAGACCCTTCCGCGATGCCTCTTTGAAGGGCTCGAGAGAATCGAGTCTCCTTCTGCTTCTCCACAGGTGGCTTCGTGGAGGGCCTAGTTGGCTCTGCAGCCGGTTGCGGAGGGTTTACCGCCACTTCGCCGTACTGCTTCAAGTAGGGTTGACCCGAACGAGTTCCCGTCATCGGTTGATTGGGTTCTGTGGCCAAGACTATTGTTTCCTCTTCTGAATCGGTCAGTGAGGGAACATCATCCTCTGCTTCTCGGGAGGAGGCACATACCACATGACAAGACGAAGCTTTTGCCTTGCCTTTGGACTTCCTGTTGGTTACAGTAGTCCATTGTTGTTCATCGACGAGGTCAGGGTGGACCCACATGGTTTCCCCCTGAGGTGTAGGGACGGCTACCAAGCCCTTCTCCTGCTGCTGGTGAGGGTCTGTGTTGACCACTCTTAATTCTCCCCTTGGAATAGGAGTTACCCCCGCAGGCGTTGGGGTTGTCTCCCGAACTGGAGAACCGACGTTACATTAGCCGTGACCTTCTTCTGCTCTGGTCGGAGCTTGAGCACCTCCGCGTCAATCAAAGCCTGAAGGATGTCTTTGAAGCCGTAGCAGCTTTTGGTAGGATGTCCCAACATCCTGTGGTACATGCAGTAGTTGGGATTGTCGGTCTTGCCGACTTCCTCCGGGCGCCTAATTTCAGGGAGCTTCAGTCGATTGCTCTTGTTGAGTAGCTTGAAGAGCGAATCGACGTGTTCCTCCTTGAAGGAATACTGCTTGTTGGGGCGTGGCTGGCTTGAAGAGCCACTTGCCCTGCCTGTTTGAGGTTTGGTGGGAGATTTGGTCTCCGTCGCCAAATTATCCTTCCGCTTCGTCTGGAGGGAGGTGTCTGGTGCCGGTGCACGCCTTGTCGACCTTTCCGGCCGCAGCTTGCCTTCCTCTGCCTTGACACGGGCAACAATCTCCTCAGCCTGTTCACCTTGTTGGACTAACTGCTTCCAGGTGCGGCTTTCAGCAACTCCTATTTGAGCAAGGAGTGAGGTTTGGAGATTGTGGCGGCATGTTTCCACCAGGGTGGCCTGGGTCATACCGCTTGGGCACCGAAGTGCCGTGTTCCGAAATCTTTCCACGAAAGATTTGACGGACTCCCCTCTTCGCTGTTTGGTAGCTAAAAGGGTGGGCATTGTTACTTCCGAATCATCTTCGAAGAAGCGTGTCAGAAACAGCTTCTCCAAGTCGCTCCAGTTCTTGATTGAACCTTCTGGGAGCTTCATGAACCATTCAAAGGCCAACCCTTTCAGGGTGCCTATGAACAGTCGCGCCAGTATAGCGTCGTTATCTACTACATTCCCGGTCTGGGATTTGAAGTAGTAGATGTGCTGGTTGGGTGACCCCTTCCCGTCGAATGCTTGGAGGGTTGGAGCCTTGAACTTAGGAGGGTATGGAACTAAGTCCCACTCAGCCGGATAGGGCCGGACCACTCCAGCTTCTTGGAGGTCCTTGCGATTGGCAAGGGCCTCGAGGCGTCGTTCCAATTGACTCATCCTCTTAGCATGAGTCTTCTCCTGGTCTTGGTCGCTTCTTGCCTGCGACGAGGGCTTGGACACATCCGAGGTAGATCGTCGTGTCTCGTCGGAAGGTTCGGAGGGTGGGCTTCCTCCCTTTCTCCCTTTCCCCTTCGGCCGTCTAGGAGGAGATCTCGCTCTTTCTTCAAGCAATTTCTCAAGCATATGCTTGAGGGAGTCAATGGATCTCTGTTGAGAGGCGATTATATCCATCTGGCGCTTCTGCGTCTGCTCTAAACGCCTGGCCGTCTCCTCAGGAGTGTCTGCCATGTAGGCGGAAGCCTCCTTCTCGACGGAAGAGTTTGAAGCCTGCGACTCCACTACAGCGGAGTGAGAATCACCCATTCTAATGCCGCGGGCTAAAGCATTATAGTCAATTGGGGGAATGGCCCCCGTCCGGGTGCGAGTGTGTTGATACACCCCTTCCGGCTCAGAGTCAGATTCCTCTGAGTTGACCATTGGTTGTTTTCCCTTGCTTCTGCTAGTCATGTTTGCAGTAAGCTCCGGGTATTCAACATCCGAAAAGGTTCTCCTTCTGTGGGAGCGTCTTCTTTTGGCTGACGGGGGAATCAGGGTCAGCTGTCTGATTAAGGACTGCTGGTGCATGCCTGATCCATAATGGCATCCAGAGAGCATATGGATGAGCTGTTGACAGCAGCATGACGAAGTGGCTTGATTGGCACTTCTTTTCCTTATCAAATAATCCCTCAAATCCGTAGGAGGGGGATTAAAGAGACTGGTCTCGCAACGTCGAAGACGGGAGACAGTCATGTGCTGTTCAGCCTGGACGCAGACTTCAGGGACGCGGCTCTCATGACGCGGCTGTATGACGCGCACGCGAGTCTCGCGTTGCTGCCTGATGCATTTGGGCAGAGTTGCTTGAGAGAGAGCGGGCTGCTGGGCCCCACGCCTACGAGTGCGTACTTCCTGCGTTTGAAAAGACGCGGAGGTTTCACCCTGGCGTTTGATGAGTTGGTCCTCAGAGGACTCAACTTGAGGAGTCTCGCGTTTGGGTCGCCAAACGCGGATCTCACGCACTGGACGAGGTGCGGGCAAGGCATCAGATTGTACGTCGCGTCCACCCCCAGTCAGACAACCAATGGTTCCGACTTGGAGTTGACGCGCGCGTCTCCTCTGTCGACGCTCAGCATTCCGGTTGCGTCGTGGAGGAGACGAGAAACCAACAACCTCCTGATGCTGGGCACCAGGAAGTTTGACCACGCGGGTCTCCTGAGGGACGCTGACGCGGGTCTTCTGTGCGACGGAGTTGGTCGCAACAGCAACTGTGCTTGGGACCACGCGGGCCTTCTGGGAGGCGTTGGCGCGTGTGTTCTGTGCGACGCGGTTGATCGCAACAGCAGTGCCTGAGGTCACGCGGGCCTTCTGGGAGGCGTTGGCGCGTGAACTTGTCTTGGCACAGTGGGCATCGGCACCCGGCAGAGCCTCAGATTGGGCTTCGGGTAGCTTTTCAGTTGAGACCCTGCGGCAGACGCGGGTCTTTGGGCTCTTGGAGCCAGAAGAGAGGTACTCTTCATACTTCGCCTGGTCGAACTCGACAACGAGCGTTTCGACCATCTTCCCCTTACGGAGAACATCATCCTGCGCCACAGCTTGTTCGTCGGTAACAAACAGAATCCCCAGCGGAGTCGCCATCTCTTGTTTGACACGGAAAAGGGGGCTGGAGTAAAATTTCCTTGAATCAGATGAAAAATTACAGCCGGCTTAATCTTCCGGTTACAAGGGAGGGAGAATATTGAATCTTGAATTCCCCCTTTGTTTAGTGCTGGGTTCTTCGGTGGCGGTGGAGAGTGAATCTTGTTCTCCGTTGACCAGATGACCGTTCTGGACCGTCGAGGGATCTTCTCCTTGGCAGGTAGAGGGAGTAACTCAGCTCCGTCTACCAAAACTCTAGAAGAGGAGGTAGGCGAAGAGCGGCTAGTACTCAGTAAGCTCGCTGAAGGGTCTTCTCTCTCTCTGTCGATGATCTCTCCTTTTTTTTTTTTCTCGGAATCTCTCCTTTGCCCGATAATTGTTGTCCTCGTCTTCAATAGTGACGGGACTATTTATAGGGTTTTTAGGGGGTGATCGTGCCCCCTAAAAGTGCTCCACGATGAGGGCCAACTTTCCCGCTACATGGGCGGTGGATGGCGCCATAATCGGGGTGGTTACAACCAAGGTGGGGGCACCTTGTTGCTGAGACGCGGGCGTTGAGCCAACGCGCCTTGATGCTGAGACGCGGGCGTTGAGCCAACGCGCCTTGATGCTGAGACGCGGGCGTTGAGCCAACGCGCCTTGATGCTGAGACGCGGGTTATCTCTCGCGTCTTGATTGTCACATTTAGCCTTGCGCCTGGATCTTGGATCTCTGCGTTTTGGTGGCTTGTCTTGGTGATTTTTAGACAGCCTACACTTGGTTACCTTCTTTTAGCCGCTACCACTTAATCTTAAGATTTAACTTATGTTTAATCTTTCTAAATCTTTTTCTAATCTGGATATCTAAAATTAAGAGTTTATATTGGGTTACTACACTTTTACTTGGTGCTACCTTATAATTCATACAACAACCTCTATCTACTTTCCTAATTAAAAAGAAATCTATTTGGCCCCGCACTTGATCCACTTCTAAAAGTGATCAAGTGAGACTCTCTCTTCCTAAATCAAGTATTCGCTAAGATCAAATCATAGGACAAAGTAAAATTTAAAATCGAGTTACCTGATTCATTTCTTTCTCCAAAATCAAATCCTCCATGTACACTATAAAATTCATAACGGCTAGTTCCTACATGCTCATTGAGGTCATCACCTATGAAAAGCTTTTCTCTAAATGGGTATGCCTTGCACTATCTCATCTAAATCCTCCCAAAATTGACACTTAGTAGACTCATCAAGTCCTACTTGTGGTGCATAATATTAAAAATCTCACTATCTAAAATAAGTTTAACTAGTAAAATCCTATCGGCCTTTCCCCTAACTTTCACTATATTCTCAAGTAATTGTTTTTATGATCACACCCACCCCATTACGGTTTCTATCTCTACCACTATACCAAAGTTTATAATCCCACCGAAATGAACATATTTTTCCCTCTTCGCTTGACCTGTGCTACCGGTATGGCCAGCGTCTTCCCATTCTTTTGGCTAGTGAAACAGTTGGACTCGCATTTTGCCACAGATTCCTCGGGGGCCCTGACCACTCATCCTCCTGGAATATGGACCAGGGAGAATACCAGTGGGTTCAAGCAAAAAGAGAAGAGGGATGCGAGACAGTGGATGGTTATGATTTCAACTAGGCAAGCGCGACGAAGAAAGAAAGTACACAAAATAGAGAGAGCACATCATACAATCTTTTGACATTAAGTTGAGTTCAGGGTGAAGTCAGTCAAGACAAAGAAAAACAGCTCCAGGTCTGCTTATAATCCTCCGAGCGTCAGTGGTTGGGCGAAGACTCACCTGACATGCTGGCTCCATTCCAATAGAAGAGTGGCCTACGAAGGAAGGTAGTCTCACTTAGATCTTTCTGATCAATCATGATGAAAAATTATGAGCAAAGTTTCCTACACACACAAAATACTAATATTCTGTCTAACCATAGTATTAACTAACTCTGCTAATCTACCTGTAAGAGAACTTATGTTCCATGATGCTAGCCTAGTCATATATTCATGAGCTAACTATTTTACCTCACCGACGATATGATCATATGACTCTGGAAGAGAACTGAGAAGTATCAACGCCTTATCCTCTTCATCGATCTTGACTCAACAGCTAGAAGCTCGCTAATGACCTTGTTGAAAAAGTTTAGATGCTCCAACACTGTTTTCCCTTTCTTCATGTGAAGCGCATATAGTTGTTTCTTGAGATACAACTTATTGGAGAGGTTTTTCGTCATATACAATATTTCTAACCTTGACCACATCCCGTAGCCATTTCTTCATCCATCACATTGCACATAACCTCGTCTATGAGATATAGTTGGATCGTGTTTACCGCCTTTAGATCCATCTCCTCCCAATTCTCGTTTGACGTACCTGTAGGTTTTGCTGACTTACCCTGAAAGGCCTTGTGAAGACTTTATTGCACCAGCAACGCCTTTACTCTCTTTTGCCATGCTGAAGTTTTCTTTACCATTAAACTTCTTGATCTCGAATTTTGTCGTAAAACTTTCTATCTTCAACATATCGCTCTTCGTCAACGTTTAGTTTTGATACCAATTGTTGTGAATTTGATATGCTTTGATACTAATTGTTGTGACTCTCAGGATCGACATTAGCGGAACTTGACAATATGAACAATACTTGCAAAAGGAAGGCTTGATGTAAAATAAATTAACAATATCTAGACAAAAGAGTAATAAAGAAAGAACACAAGAATTTAACATGATTCGACCCAAACTTGGCCTACGTCCACAAGGAGAGAATTTAAGAGAGCTTTACTAATAAATTTGGTACAAAGAGATCTAACATTCCTCTTGATGTAACAAGAGTATTCACCTTCCACTTGAATCTAGCCCTAGATTACAAGAATATTACCTTCTCTCTATGCACCTTCAACTTGCTCCTCTCTGTCTTAGCTTTCTCTGCTCTCCTTTACTTGAGATTCTCTGTCGTAGAAACTTCTTGAGACTTCTTTGATTGAAGCAATTACAATGTTTAGTTACAACTTTTATTTATAAAATTTTACAATACAACTCCTATTTAGACTATGAGATGATCTTGGTCTTTGAATGGTTGAAGAATTTTAATCAATTTTTTTTAGTAATTGATATCTCTTTGATCTAGAAGTATTCTATCCTTTAATCTTGAGAAACAAAACTTCATTGGATAGAATTAAATCTTATTCATACTCCTCCTGAAAAAGAAACTCGCAATTGACTGAAAATGAAACTATTTCATCTTATTTTGCTTCTTCTGCTTCAAGTCATCGTCTACTCCAACTCAATTGGATTTTCTTGGACCATCATCTCTTCTTGAAAAACAAGATAAAATCCTAGCAAAGTGATCCTTTCTGTGTTGCCTGCATATCGTCCATACTCATCAGAAATACGATGGTATATAGCGAATATTCTGGTAGAAATATCATGAATATTGATTTCTAGTACCTTACATTTTCTCCTATATATCAGCCACGGCTGCATGAGATAAGAGAACATTGTGAGCAACAATACAAGGTTCAGTTGTCGAATTCCCCGGCTTCAGAAAAGGCGAAGCAGAATGGAGCAACGAGAGGGAGCTTGGAACCCAACATCATATCCTTGGATCGCAGACGTTTGTGGGGTTCATTGAAGGTTATCCAGTGCCCAACGAGGTCACCAAACTCCTTGAAGCATTGTCTGCGCGTAGGTTGAGAAATCCTTTTCCACAGAAGAAAATGGCGATTATTTTCAGTGCTTTGATGTAACTGACTTCCATTAACGATAACCCAGTTGTATCTTATCTTGTAATGCTTGAGGAAAGTCTCAATGATAAATGGTGACATATGATGCAATTCCTGCAGAAAACACAATAAAAATTTATTAAAAACAAAAAAGAAATGTAGAGGCAAAGTAGTGATCAACCCCCTCTGCAATATTATCAATTAGGAATTCAGTTGTAATTATTTTGGATTTGTTTACATATCAAACAATTTCACAATGTTTTCATAGTAATATGATGTTTTTAAGAACCACCATGAAACAAATAAGTAGATTGTTCTACATCTCCTCCTCCTCCTTCATCTTCTTTTTGTTGTGTGCGTGCATGCGTGCGTGCATGTGTTTTATGTTTGATAAATTCATCGTTTTCGCCTTCCATTCTCCTCTTCAGGTGTTTGATGAATTTAGGAATGTTTTTAAGTTTATACATATTATTTTTCCCTTCTCTCTAATTCTCATCAGTGTGAGTAGATATCTATATTTAGTCAAATATGTGCCATCATTAACATGCATAAACCTCTCCTTTTCCCTTTTCAGGAAAGATTCCATGTGAAGAAGAAGTTAAACTTGAAACTATTCAAGCTATTTTCAAGAAATTCTATGTAAAGTTATCATCAAAATAAGGTTAAAACAAAATATAAGCCAGAGGAGGAAGTGATCATATTGTGAAACTTTGAGACCATGCTATCGAAAACTGCAAGCATCCATTCCCAAATCCTACATGAGTTGTATATCATCCTACAATACGCAATATTGATCCATTGCATGATTATTTTTGGCAACATATATACTGATTAACATGGGAATTTTTCATAGAAATTCTTGCTCTTATATTTAATTTTTTTTTTTTCAAACATTTAAACTCATTTATAGATTATTTCGATTTTTAATAGCTTTAGTTTATTGAAGGAATGAGCAAATGTGTCCCAAACTGTAGGTCCTCTTCCCACCTCCTTCACTGCTCCCTTGTACTGTAATTAGAAATAAATGAACAAAATAAATAATGAAATTACTAAATATTTACAGACAAGAAAAAATGTTTTTGTTTCTTTGTAAAAGTATGAATAAATGCTTTCTTTTGAATGGCATAAGAATCAAATAATATGATTCAGCATTACCCAACAAAATGTTAACATATCTTTATCTTCATCATTAAAATCTTATGTTGCAAATGTTGTGGGGGGGAGAAGATCAAAAGAAAAAGATTGGTAGAGTTTTTTAAAACTAATTGAAAACAGCTTAGAAAAGCATGGCGGTTGACCACCTGGTCGATCACATGTGCACAGGCATACGCGATTGAAAAGAAGGAAACATCAGTCGATCGACCAGAAGCACTGAAAGCTAAAGATTACAATACTGAACCGAGAGTTCTCCACAAACCATTGGGTTAGCGGTCGACCACTACATGGAGCCAGTCGACCGCGAGTCAGGTTCTGGTAGTTTGAGTTGGTTTCAGGTTTCTGTTTTTGAATTGAATTCGATTCGAATGTGGGTTTCCTTCTACTGATTATTCCTCTGACTATATAAAGAGGGTATGCACCCCAAATTGTATTGATTGCTTGACAATTGTATTGCGAGTTCAAGGGTTAGTTTATTTGTGAAACAGTCTAGTGCGTAATTTTCTTTAGTTGGATCTTCGAATCATTTTATAACCCTTTTAACTATGTTGGTTGAATAAGATATTCTCCCTTCTGCCCCAAGGACAATGGAAAGTTGTCGAGCCTCGTTAAAATTATTTGTTTCTCGCTCTCTTTTTTGTATTTGTGTTCGTACTAATTGGTTTGTGATTGACTCAGCATCGCTACGCTAATCTTGATGATTGGCGTATTATTTGAATTTCTCCGAAGGGCACAACGAGTGAATCAAAGCATCCCAAGTTTGGCTAGGGATCGTATGTTGATCCTAAGAGCATCGTGGTCTGTTTGACAGAGATAGTGTGTCAATCTCGGAGCGGCTTGGATTGTTTGTGATCATGTATCGATCTCAGAATAATGTTGGATTATTCATTGGGATCAAATTAGTAGAGTAGATTGTTTGAAAATTCATCTAGGATTTCACTTTGAGATAAAGTTTCGATCTATATCTATTTGGATCTATTTTCATTGGTTTTTCGCATTGTATTTGGTGCTTTCTGGAGGAGAGGTCGAGGTTAATCAGTCTACGGTGAAGACCGTGAATATCCACTAGTCAAAAATTGATGTGGTAAATTTTGATGACACAAACAACTTTGACATGTGGAGATGCAAGATGATGGATGTGCTAAACACGCAGAATTTGGAGGACACGCTGCTTTTGCAAGAGAAACTACCGGAGACTTCATAATTGAAACAAGATGAACCAGATGGCGTCTGGTGTCATTAGGTCTTGTTTGACACAAGACATTAAGTATCATATGATGAATGAGACTTCCGCAAGGAAGATTTAGGAGATCCTTGAAAGTAAGTATTTGATGCATTGAGAATTGGTTGCATCTGAAGAGGAGGCTTTATAGCTTTCAGTTAAAGAAAGAAATCTTCATTGGTGAGACATGAATAACTACATGAAGTTTCTTGCAGACCTAATTAACATGGATTATGTGATTAAGGACGAGGACAAGATGTTGATTCTTTTGAGCTCTTTCGGATGAAGAATATGAGACTTTCATTCTAACCTTGATCAATTGTAAGACTTCACTTAACTACAGTGATGTATCAGCTACTCTTGTGAATCACGAGGTGAGGAAGAAGGACAATGAGTCTTCTTCTAGCAGTACAACAGCAGAGCCGTTAACTGCAAGAGGAATGATTTTCAATCATTGGAAGGGCAAGAGAGATGTTGATAAGTTCAAGACTGATAATTGCAAATTGGAAAAGAAGCAGATGCTTTCTGCAAGAAAGAAGGACATTGAAAGATTGATTGTTCAAGGATCAAGAAGGAGAAGGGACAGAAATCAGAGACAAACATTGCACAGGCTGATAATGGTACTGATTCTGACTCTTCAGTATTGTCTCTCTCTACTACTCTTACAATTTGCTATTAAGAGGAATCTGAGTGAATTTTAGATATGGGTGCTACCTATCACGTTTATCCCAAAACGGAGTGATTTGCTATTTTTGAAAAACTAGATGGAGACTTAGTGTCGTTCGACGACGCACATACCGTATTAAAGGGATAGGTACAATTCACATCAAGTTGTCTGATGAGATGATAAGAGAGTTGAAGAATGTGAGATACGTTCCTCAGTTGAAGAACCTTATCTCAGTTGAAGCTTTGGAGGCACAGGGTCTTAGGGGACTCTTGAAGAAGGCATTCTCAAAATGTTCAGTTGCTTGTTTATCGTTCTGAAAGACATTCGATGCAATAACTTGTACTATTTGAAGAGTAGTGCAGTTACTGAAAATTTGACAATTTTAGAACATTTAGATAGCGCTTCTACCAGGTTATGGCAGATGAGACTCAGAAATGTTGGTTTGGACTTTTTGCTAGTTTTGGTGAAGTAAGGATTATTGGAAGGTGCG
>JAVJIF010018828.1:0-28314 GCA_038442645.1 Agave tequilana | reverse complement strand
AGGGGGATTCAGCTGGTGAGGAGGTGGTTTGGCCAACAAGGGCTCCGGGCTTGGGAAAAGCAAGCGCGGAGGAGGGTAGAGCCCAGGGCTGTGGTGTGTTGCCATGCGTAGGATGAAGCCAGTGTGGTGGTGTGCTCACGGCTCCGACGAAGGTCCAGAGAAGAGGGAAATTGTTCGGCCGTGGCTGGGTTGGGCTTGGTGCTGCCGTCGGCTACAGTTGAGAGATGGGTTTGATTAGGGATTAGGTTTAGAACTTAGGTTAAGAATAGGATTATATAGGGAGTAATTGGTTATTGGGTTTCGGATAACGGGTTTGCTAATGGGTTGAGGGTTTGGGTCTTGGATTAGATAATGGGTTAAGGGTAATAGGATATATAATGGGTTGGATAAATAGGGATATGAAATGCAATAATAGTAACACTAATAAAACACTAATAAAAATAAAAATAATACTAATATTAATTAACAACAATAATAATTAATAATAGCAAAAACAATAATAATAGGAATGATAATACCACTACCACTAGTATTTATACTAATATTAAAAATAAATAAAGAATATAATATTAACACTAATAATGATTAATAAACACAGACAACAAAAATAAAGATAACACTAATAGTAATAACAATAAATAATAATCATAATGGAATAATAATAATAATAATAACTACCATTAATAATAATAATGGTAAATAAAAAATAATTAGTAATAAGTAACTAAAAACATTGATATGAAATAATGGTAATAATATATAAAGCTAAAATACCATTTACTATCTTAAAAATAATTTCCATTTTTAATAATAATAATAATCACAAGAAAGAAAATAATAAATTAAGTTGATTAAAAAAATAATCAGTAAATTAAAATAAATACTTTAGGAAATAAAAATACAGTATTACTAACTAGGGTTATTACATTCTACCTACCTTATAAAAATTTCGTCCCCAAAATTCAATAGGGCAGGGAAGAGTAAAAAGAATTCAAAATCAAAGGCGAAAACAAACAAGCTTCACGTCACTTTTCTGCACAACATAAATCCACCACACTTTCGCTGCGCTACTTTGATTTCTGCTACTGACTTCGACAAGGAGTAACCAATCTCAGGAGACAAAGTCAAGCAATAGAATAGAGGAAGAGAAGTAAGATGAAAATCCGGATCACTCTAAAAGAAGAGTAGAAATAAAGGATATTAAAAGATCAAGAAATGGAATTCCAAAGGGAGGACGATCAATTCCAAATAGAATTAATATCATAATGGATAGTATATGTATATTGCAGTGTAAGTATAACTTGTTTCAAGTTACCAGTATGATCTAGGTCTATCTTGCGAATATCAAAATTCAAAATTCAAGATCGCAAGTCGAAAACCTAGGCTCTGATACCAAGAAAACCCTGTCACGCCCCGCTTCCCAAAATACGTTGGAGCGGAGACGTGACACGAGTCGGCGACGCATATACGCAAGGAAAATACCTCACGTATACACGCTAAGCCTTAAGTAACCCGAAACAAGCTATAAATCCCAACTGTAATAAATCATGATTACTGCAATATAACATATAGGCTTCCACGCATGATATCATATGAATCAAGAACTAGAATAACGACTGAATTTGATATAATGAGAATCAGGAAAAAATATGAAGACAAGAAAGATAAGAATACCAAAATTGAGTAGGGAGAAGATCCAGCTCTTCGCGAAGCGTACGACCTCAATGAACACCTAAACAACAGAAACAAAGCGTCCAATATCTGGACGTATGAATCCAGGGTCGTCAGAAAGCGACCTGGTGATTGTGTGTGTAAAGAGGAGAGCTCGTGCATATAAACAATATGCATAGAATAATAACAAGATAAACTGTAGTCATAAGATAACTAAATAACATGATAAACAAATAACTGAAGGATAACTGCATAACAACATGAATGAAGATATAAGGTAACTATTACAACTGCAAACAAACAACTGATATCTGAATGTGTAACCTAGCATATGTCATTAGTATGGTTGGTTGTTATTAACCTAACTAATGTAGTACTTAGCTGTGTCCCATACCACAGCCATTTTCTCACATATCAAACAAAATTATCATTGTTGTAATTGCCTGTCAATGTAGTGTATGTGTTTTGAAAGAGTACCGTGCATGCCCGGTAATACGGTCTAACACCCCTGGTGCTGAACTAGAACAAGCTGCAAGGCTCTAATATCTAAAGACCACAGCCCCACACGAAAAGACAACTAGTGTGGCGCCGTAATCCGGGCATAGCCCTGATAACAGACACTGAATAGGTAGCCAGTACTACCTTGGTTCCCCATGGTTGGAACTCACAACTCGTACCATAATAAGTCCTTCCAAAATACACAACATGCATCACAGGCAATTACCCTGTTCCCCGGATTATGGTGTCTTTTATTAGCAAACAAATATGAGTTATTATTAAGAGTAACTGATATCTCCAGCAACTAGTGATGTCAATAATAGCTGATAATCTAACAACTGACAACTGAGTAGCTGACAACTAATATTTGACATCTAAATAGGATATTAAAGATATAGCCACTAACACAATGCTGTCACTAACAACTGATAACTAATACAGATATCTACAACTCTTATAAACTCTGAACACGTCATATGATCACTAACAAATAATCTCACAAAACTGATAAAGTGATGCTGCTATCTGATAACTCTGAAATACAAGATCACCGATATCGACTAGGTCACTATCATAATAACTCAATCTCTATTCATTGAAGTAATCATTAACTAAATATGAAGCACATGGTATGTCCTCGAGATCAACAAGTCACCAGATACCAAAATCATAACGAAGTAAGGTAATCATCCTCAAACAACATATGGTCTAGAATATCTACTTTTGATACTCAACATCGACAAAATATCATCTAAATAAACCACAAATACTCACAAATATAAATCCAACTACGTCAATCTCATCTTAATGCATATCAGGCTTCATTATAAAGAATGTAAATCCTAGATTAACTATAACTCAAGATCAATCCAAATCACGGTCCAACTCTCCTCACAACTAACTCTGAATCAAACAACTAGTAAGAACTAATAAGAATACTAATATCCTGGTCATAAAACATAAAGTCCAGAAATGTCTAACATCAAATCACATCTGATCTACTATCCGTGGTATCTCTAAACAGTCTCATATCAGTGAAGACGTCATATATACTTGTCCACAATATCGAAAAGAGCTCCGGTCGAAAATAATCACCAAATAGATGAATGTCAAATCTGATAACTAATACAAATAAAATCTACTATTATTCTCAAATACAAACTATATCAACCTCAAGATCGAGCCGGATCAAGTCAAAGTTTAAGGTGCATCAAAACTAGGCCTAAGCCAACAACGCTAAACTACCAACACATGAAATAACACTGATATAAGCTGATATCAACTACGTAAATAAAGTAAATAATTATAGATGTCTCATGAAGTGGTACAAGTAATTTAACTGGTAAAATGCAACAGAAAGTCATGAAATGATAAGAGTAACAGTAAATGCATACTAACAACGGTAAATCAGGAAATGCACAAGAACGAACACTCACATGAAATGACGCGGTTTCGAAACCGAATCGTCGTCTAGTCTTTACTGCATGAACCGATACTAATATTCGGCTTATCCCATGGATCGGTCTTCGAATCGCCTATGTATCGGGTACACAAAGAGTACGAATCTGAATCAAGTCCGGGTCTCCTCGAGCCGATTTGTGGCGCACCGACGAAGGCTCTGGCGGGGGCGTCCGGGGCCGCGGAGAGTGTCGTTGGATAGAGGAGTTCACCGTGAAGGGTGTGGGTGCATTCGCGCTTACCTACGGTAATCCACGGCAATCCACGGAGAGCCGAAAAATGGGGCCAATGGGGGAACGGTGCAGACAAGACTTGGAGAAGCTCGTACATGACCATGGCTCGCGCGCGGATGATGCGGAGGCTTGTGGAGGGGCTGCCTGTGCTGCTGTTGCAGGTGTGCTGGTTCTAGGCTACTGTTGCTTGGTAGTGGCGCAGCAAGTGGGGAAATTAAGGCGCGGGGCTGCTGGGGTGGGTGTTGTGCTGCTGTCGGGGGCGCTACTAGGGGAGATCCCGGGGTTTGCCCTGTCGCGCGCACCGGCGGAGGAGGGAAGGCGGCCAGGGCTGAAGGAGGAGCTCCGGCTGCTGGCTGTTGTGTGGTGGTTGTGGAGCTCCAGGCTGCTGGCACTCCGCCGGAGGAGAGGGGGTTCAGCTGGTGAGGTGGTGATCCTGCCAACAAGGGCTCCGGGATTAGGGAAAAGCAAAGTGCGGAGGAGGGTAGAGCCCAGGGCTGTGGTGTGTTACCGTGCGTGGGATGAAGCCAGGTGTGGTGGTGTGCTCACGGCTCCGACGAAGGTCCAGAGAAGAGGGAAATTGTTCGATTGTGGCTGGGTTGGGCTTGGTGCTGCCGTCCATGGAGGGGAGGCTAGCGGCTGCAGTTGAGAGATGGGTTTGATTAGGGATTAGGTTTAGGATTTAGGTTAAGAATATGATTATATAGGGAGGTAATTTGGTTATTGGGTTTTAGGTAACAGGTTTGCTAATGGGTTGAGGGTTTGGGTCTTGGATTAGATAATAGGTTAAGGGTAATAGGATATATAATGGGTTGGATAAATATGGATATGAAATACAACAATAGTAATACTAATAAAATACTAATAAAAATAATAATAATACTAATATTAATTAACAACAATAATTATTAATAATAACAAAAACAATAATAATAGGAATGATAATACCACTACTACTAGTATTTATACTAATATTAAAATAAATAAAGAATATAATATTAACACTAATAATAATTAATAAACACCGACAATAAAATAAAGATAACACTAATAGTAATAACAATAAATAATAATCATAATGGAATGATAATAATAATAATAACTACCATTAATAATATTAATGGTAAATATAAAAATAATTAGTAACAAGTAACCAAAAATATTGATATGAATAATGGTAATAATATATAAAGCTAAAATACCATTTACTATCTTAAAAATAATTACCATTTTTAATAATAATAATAATAATCACAAGAAATAAAATAATAAATTAAGTTGATTAAAAATAATCAGTAAATTAAAATAAATACTTTAGGAAAATAAAAATACAGTATTACTAACTAGGGATATTACAACAATAATAATAATAAAAAATGCCAACTATATATTCGTTGTGTGTTTTGTAATTCGGGTCATATGGACTTAGCTTACGATGATGTGAGAAATACGGTATATAGATGAGGGTTTCCTTGTCTGAATTATTCCTTCGACGTAATTATCTTATGAAGCCATAAACTGGGTCTGTACCGCTAGTGTTGCGCTTTCATTGATTTTATATCAAATTTTCAGTTTATAATCATTATTATATTTTAGCTGCTTACATCTTGCTTTACCACTTGTGTTCTATTTCACCAGTCTCCTGCTCTTGTCTTATTATATCATATGTATTCTCTGCTTGATATCGCTTGCTATATCTCCACTTGCTCCTATATGCCTGTGCTCATGACATGATTTTCAATGCATGTTTATGATTCGGATTTATCGATACACGTGTGGTTATCTACGCACGCCATTTGGCATTCGCATCACCACCTATTGGGGAGTTCTGACTCCCCTGGATCCTAATGTCCAGGTCTCAGAGTTTGGAGCTTGTGGATTCTCTTGGTCGCAAATCAGAATAGTGTAGCAGAAGTGTGGATCATCGGCAAACCATCTGAAGCCCTATTCCTCCAGGCCCCCTGCGCGTCTCTCGAGTTTTCCTTCTATAAATTCGTGAGAGCCTTTTGTACTGTTCATACTCGTATATCTCCTTGTATTCTCGTAATTGCACCTATCGGTGATGTAATATTCTTGTAATATTATGTCACACCTGGTGATAAATTTGTAATTGTACTCATATGTTGAAATGTACAATGCACCACGTGCTTCCGTACTCTAATTTTTGCCTGTACTGATGCTTAGCGTATATGTGTGAGGATATTTTTAACCTATATATATTGCAGTAACATATCTGTATCTGTGGGATCGGGGCGTTACACCCGCGAGGCCAGGATTGTTGAAGGCCAATCTTGCCATGCCCCTCCTCTCAACATTCCTCTGCTCCATGTTACCGAGGGTCCCCAACAACCTGTGAGGCATAACCAGAATGCTGAATGTCGACAAAAACATCACGCACATCGACAACAAATGAAAGAAGCTATAAAAATCATCTGTCTGACAGATACAAGACGCGAGGCTCAGGCCCGCGTCCCTTCTGAACTGCGTTAGACACGTGAAGTTTGTGTTTGGATACCAAAACGCAGAGCTAGAGAAGCTCATGTTTCTGAGACCCTACATCACAGACGTGATGATCAGCAACGCGAGGTCCATGTCTCTTCTTAAAGACATGAGACCTGCGTCTCTACTACAGACCGCGGGACTCATGAAGTTTGCATCTCTCAAGTGTCGCCAGGCAAATGTGACAATCAGCAACACGAAGTCCGCGTCTCATATCAACAGAGGCACGAGACTCGTGTCTCAAAATCAAAACACGAGAGTCGCATCTATTCTACAGAATGTGAACTCTATTTCTCTAAACCCTGTGCCCCTGAGACTTGTGTCTCGGAGTTGCGACACAAGATTAACATTCGCTCTCCGACGGTAGGGTCAGAAGGGAGTTGAAAAGTCCTTATCCTTAGGGACTCAAGGCTAGTCTCTTCGATCCCCCTCTGACGGATCTAAGGGACTACTTGAGAGAGAAGAGGAATGTTCATCAAATCACTCCACTATGCGCTATGAATAGCTCATCACAGCTGTAGCTCGCATGTAAGGAAACAGTCGGTGTTCAACTGGTTATCATCTATATCAGTCTCCCGCTCGGCCAAAAGGCATCGCTCCTGCATAAGGAGAACCTTCTCTGATGCAGAGTACCCTAATGTTACTGCGAACATGGTGGGTCCAAGCACTACGCCAAGAAGAACTAAGGGAAAGCAGCCAATAGTCAGCTCCGACGAGTCTAACACTGAGTCAGAAGGAGTGTACTGGCATACCCACACTTGAACTGGCGTAATAGCCCCAGTGGACTATAGTGCCCTAGCTGGGGGCATTGAATTAAGCGAGCACATTCCTCAAACTCTTCTGTAGAGAAAGAAGCCTTCGCATATATTGCAAGCACTCCTGAAGAAAAGGCCAGGCGCTTTGAACAGCAAGCTCAGGCTCAAAGGGAGTAACTCGATTTGATTCGTGCTCAGCAAGAATCTATCGACAACCTCAAGCAGATACTTTCGCAATTGCTTTAGGATAAAAAGAAGAAGCCGAAGGCCAAGACTCCTTTCAAGAAGTCCAAGGGCACGTCAAAGGAAGGGGAAAGCTCTTCCTCTGCACATACCGAAGAGGAGGAGCATTCCAATTCTGAGTCTTCTAAGCCTTCATTTGAAGAGGGAGAAAATTCAGAGAATGGGAGCACTCATTCCAAAAGGATGAGTAAACTGGAGCAACGCCTTGAGGCTTTCACCAACCAAAAAGACCTCCAAGAAGCAGGAGTGATCCGACCATACCTTGCTGAGTGAGATCTTATCCCGTTCCCTCCTAAATTCAAAGCTCCGACCCTATATGCCTTCAACAACAAAGGGTCATCGAACTAGCATATATACTACTTCAAGTCCCAGAGCAGGAATGTAGTATCAAATGATTCCATCCTGGCATGTTTATTCATCGACACCCTTAAAGGGATTGCTTTTGAATGTTCATGAAACTCCCAGAAGGCTCTATCAAGAACTGGGGTGATCTGGAGAAGCTTTTTCTCACCCGTTTCTTCGAAGATGATTTAGAGATTACCATGCCAACTCTCCTGGAAATGAGACAATGGAAAGGAAAGCCAGTTAAATCATTTGTGGAGAGATTTCAGAACATAGCACTCTGATGTTCTCGCGGTATAAGCCAGCCTACCCTGGTGGAAACATGCCATCATAATTTGTAAACCTTACTCCTAGCTTAAATAGGGGTAGCTGAAAGCTGTATCTGGAAGCAGTTGGTCTAGCAAGGCGAACAAGTAGAAGAGATTATCGCCAGGGTTAAGGCAAAAGAAAACAAGCCTAAACCCAAAAAGTCAACATGGCGCGTGTTAGAAGCATCTTTCCAAGCTAAAAGAGAGAACACACTGGCGACAGAGATGAAGTCTCCCTCTAAATCCCAACCAGCTAGAGGGGTTGGCTCTTCAAGTCAGTCGCGCGTCAACAACCGATACTCCTTCCAAGATGATCATGTCGATTCTTTGTCCAAGTTACTCAAAAAGAGCAATAGACTGAAGTTTTCTGAAGTTAGACGTCCTGAAGAGGTGGGCAAGAGTGACAATCCCAATTACAGCTTGTACCACAGGATGCTGGGGCACCCTACCAAGAGTTGTTACATCTTCAAAGACATCCTCCAGGCTTTGATTGATGCAGAGGTACTCAAGCTCCGCCCAAAGTAGAAGAAAGTGACAGCTAACATGACGTTATTTCTTTAGTTTGGGGTGTAGCCTCCAACTCCAGCCGGAATAATTCCCATCCCAAAAGGGGAACTAAGGGTGGTCATTATAGATCCACACCGCCAGTAGGAGAAAAGTTTCGTACCTGTTCCTACTCCTTAAGGAGAGAACATGTAGATTCATCCTGACCTCATGGAAGGCCAGTAGTAGACTGCTGTTACTGACAAAAAGTCCAAGAGAAAGCAAAAACCTCACCTTGCAATATGGTGTATGCTTCCTTCCGGGAAGCAGAAATTGATGTCGCCTCGCTAACTGATTCTGAGAAAGAGACAATCATCCTTGCTGCAGAACCAAATGCGCCGCTCATGGCTGGGACTCGCTTGGGCCAATTGTACTTGAAGAAGTACGATGAAATGGTGGCAAATTCACTTAAACCCACCTAGAGCCACCAAACAATCCACAAAGCAACCCATGGAGAAGCAAAAGGAACTTTGGTGCGCTAAGACTCTCTTAAAGAACAAAGCAAAAGGATCTTTGAGACCTTACCACTTTGATGTCTTTTGATCGGTCACATATATTGCATACATATTATCACATTATCATGCTTGTTATCTAAATTAATCATATTAATAAGTCCTATTTTTCTTTATAAATGTAGGCCCATTGCTAAAGGATAGGAAAGAGAAACGAGCCCAAAAGCCCATCAAATTCTGATTTAATTCAGAATAAATTCGAAATCACGAAATCAGGGTAGATCTTGGCAAATCAGAGAGGCTGAAAACTGGGTGAAATGAATTTTCTCAAATCAAACGGTTGTAGCCAACAATCAAAGGCTGTTTCATCACATCCTGAAGCAAAAACGGGAAAACTAGCAGATGATAAAGGAGAATCACCAAACGAAGAAGCTCCTCCAACTTGGTGTGGCGACCTGGCCACACCATGGCCGCGGAAATTCAGCCAAAGTCGCGTTTTCGCGGTCATTTAGTCTTTGTTGGGGAGCGTTTGCCCCCTATCTTCGTACGTCCCCTCCCTTTTGATTTTTGCCTATAAATACTATAGTTTTCAGAGAAAAAAGGACCAGAACTTAGATTTAGTTTTTCTCTTTGTTTTTAAGGCTTTAGGCTCTTTGTTAGATAGTATAGAAGTTGTAACTCTGTTTTATAATTTGTAGTTCATTTCAAATACCAGTTAGAGAGTGGAATTGAGTGATTGTATTCTGAAGATTGAAGTGACATCAATAAAAGAATCGAGCTTTCTCTTCTTCCACTCCATTTCACGGTATGTCTTGCTTTATTTACTTGCATTATTTTTTGTCTTCCATGAGTAGCTAAATTAGTTTTCTGAGCTCACTATTATTCATCTCTCTGATCCTTCTTCTTTTTGAATGGTTTTTGATGAAAAGACCCAATGAATCATTTACATGCCTAAAACTAAGCCTTTCTTGTTGAAAATGTTCTTGAAGGCACATGAGGATGGGTTGAGATTTTTAAACTTTTACTTCTTTTAAAAACGTTTCTTGAACTTATTTTTATCTCATACTTGAACTACTTAATGATTTAACATTCAATTCAAAACGATTTCTTAAAGAAAAGAGTGAACTTTTTCAAACTATCTTATGTGCTTTGCTTAAAACTTTCTAAACTCAATCTTATGTTTTTGCGTATGATCAAGTTGAGGCATTAAAAATTTCAAGAGAAGAACACATCGTTGAGTACTGAGATAGTGAGCTCAGATCTTCTTTTTATATTAAAAATAACAAATCACTTTTCAAAGCTTTTTAAATCACCTTTTTCAAAGCCTTCTCCAAATTTGCAAATTTTCTTTTAATCACTTCCCTTCCCTCCATTCTTTTTTTCGACTAAAAAACTAGCACCATTCTTAGCTTTCTAAATAAAACACCAAAAAGTTTTCATCACATTCCTCCTCGTGGACACGACCCGTTAGCCCAAAGCTACACGGTAATTTTCTCTTATCACTTTGATTTTGCAATCAATTTTTGGCGTCATTGTCAGGGAGGGAATGGTATAATTGTTTTTTAACAAGTTTAGTGTCTTATTTCAGGGATGTCAAGATTCAGATTTAGCATTCAAATTTTGCAAGAGAAGACTTGGTATTCTATGCCCCTACTCTTGAAAGTAGGAAACAGAATTTCAAGAAATTGCGTTGCAAAAGTTAAAATTTTGTTGGACTACTAAAAACTCTTTTTTGCAGGACATATTGCTTGCATAAATAAAGTTTTTGTGTGTTATTATTCTTGCTATATCTGATATACAATCCGTGTTTTAATCCAACAGTAATCTGAGTGATTATTAATTACTTAAAAAAACATTTAGACTTGCATTCTAGGCATTTGTCTAATTACGTTAACTTTACAATTACTGTTGAAGATAGCTGGAGACAAGGTACGTATGCATAGTATATAGTTTAGGAAACATTCTTTGGTGATGTTTGCTTTTAAATGCTACTTTTCTATATCTTGCACACTTTGCACAATCAATTCTAAGGGCAAAACCCAAATCAAGATAAGGTGGGGAAGTCATTACCCTTCCTTAGCCCATAAACCATCTCCAAGCACGTACAACCTAAGCCTAAGTAAAATCTGATAGACATTGGCTTTCAGGACATCTCGAACTCACTAGGAGATTATCCTAAGGGGAAAGGTGTTAGAATTTGACTCCTGCCAAATCAGTATCTAGGAAAGGGATTGAGGGGCGAAACCCCAAAGGCTGATGGTTTGGCTTAATTAGGCCCGTCGCTTTTGCGCAGATACCTCCCACCAATCTGGCCCTGACCTAGCTGATTAACTTGTGGTCAAAGTCTGCATTATACCTCCTGTGGATAATCAACTAGTTATGAGTTGTCTAGGTCAAGGTTACCTTAAACTAGGCTTGGTTATCTTCTCTTCTTGACTATTGGTGAACTTATTTGTGATTGTGTTTGTGTATCCAAGTGTGGTCAAGAGATCCTAATCCATCTAGGTTAACTAGAAACACATCACTACCCAAGTTTGAACCAAGACCAGATTCAGTTATGGCTCAACCGACATCTTTGCAGGATAGGTTCTATCCCATTAGAACATCACTTCTATCCTACATCCAACTTCCATTGGTTGGTGAACACAACTTTGAGCTTAAGCCTCAGTTCATTAACACGCTCCATATGTTTCATGGCTTAGAGTCCGAAGATGCTTATTTCTTCGTAAGAGAATTTGAGAAAGTATGCATAATGATGAAAATCCCACACTTTGTAGATGATGCTATTAGGTTGAGATTTATCCTATTTGCTCTTAAGGACTTAGCCAAGAAATGGCTCTACAGCTTAGCGACCGGCTCTATCACATCCTGAGATAGTTTCATCAAAGTTTTCTTGAAGAAATTCTATCCAATTCATAAGACCGCTCTCGTTAGGAAAAACATCATGCAATTCAAGTAAGAACCTAGTGAACCGTTTTGGAGGTACTTTGAACGTTTCAAAGACTTCCTTGTCCAATGTCCTCATCATGGAATAGAGAAATGTCGACAGTGCCAAATTCTTTATGACGGTTTAAACTACTCAACCAAGATCCTTTTAGAAAGCATGTGCCAAGGGAGATTCTTGCAGAAGGATGAGCATGAAGGATGGGATTTATATGAGAATATAGCTGAAAAGACCATCCAATGGGAACCTGCTAGTGAAAGCTCTAGGAATCCAAACTCCATCTCTTCAAAAAGAGGTCTCCATTCAATTGAATCATCTATAACTAACGAGGCTAAGTTAGCTAACCTAGCGAGAAGACTGGAAGTTTTAGAAATTAAGGAACCAAGTCTAGTCAAACAAGTCAGCCCAAACTAATTTCCAACTCCAGGTTATACTTACTGTCAGGCCATGAATCATGTGTTTGAGGAGTGTCTTGTGTTTCAAGCTCAACAACACTTTCTAGAACCGATGAATGCAACCTTTTCAAGGCCGAACAATGATCCTTACGCACCAACGTACAATTCTGGCTGGAGAAATCATTCAAATTTCTCATGGAGCCAACACAACAATGACCACCCACGGTCGAACCAGGCAAGCCACTTCTATCATCCCAATAATTCTTCCAATCATCAACTCAACTTTCCAAATTACCCTCACAATTCTCCCAATTATTTTTTAATTATCAACAAAATTTTTCCAGCCAAGCTCCACCATCTTCCTTCCAGAATCCTCAACTTGAAAGGAAAATGACTGATTTTGAGAGAAACATGAAAAGGTACATGAAGAACCAAGATTCTCTCATGCAAACAATACAGAGGCTAGAGGGTCAGATGCGTCAGTTAGCCAATCCACAACATGAGAGGCAAAAGGGTACCTTACCCAGTCAACCAATTATGAATCCTAGGAATTCATAACAAGCTCATTTGGTTGAGGATCAATCATTGAATCAATGTAATGCTGTTCATACATTGAGGTCAGGAAAGAAAGTTGATAACCAAGTGTTAACACCACTCAATCCCAGTCAGCACAATCACACTCCACATCCACCTCATCTACTCCCAATCCTTCCAAATCTGACGAATCTGAAACAAATAAGTCAACCAGTCAGGTGTACAAGCCTATAGTACCATTTCCTAATAGGCTAAAGAATAACAAGCAAAATTAACACATGGATAAAATAATTGAGATCTTCAACCAAGTGAAAATAAATGTGCCACTCTTTGATCCATACAACAAGTTCCATTCTATGCAAAATTTCTTAAGGACATGTACACCAAGAAGAGAAAGACTAATGTACCCAAGAAAGTTTTCTTACCCACTAACATTATTGAGCTACTGTCGGGTCCGATCCCTGTAAGTACAAGGATTCGGGTTGTCCCACCATTGCCTACACTATAGGACAAGCCGAGATTAGTCACGCACTTCTTGACTTGGGAGCGAGTATCAACCTGCTTCTATTCTCAGTTTATCAACAACTCAGGTTGGACGATCTTAGTTTAACTTGAGTCACAATCCAACTGGCTAACCGTTCTGTGAAAGTTCCAAAGGGAGAAATTAATGATGTCCTTATTCGGGTCGGGAAGTTTTTCTACTCAGTTGATTTTATAGTTCTTGAGACACAACCTGTGTCCAATCCTAGGGCTCAAACTCCTGTTATCCTAGGGTGCCTATTCCTTACTACTGCCAATGCTATTATTAATTTTAGAAATGGATCTATAAGATTAACCTTTGGGGACATAACTAGAGAAGTCAATATCTTCAACCTAAAAAAACACCTTGTAAGATAAGAGACCAAACATTTGAGGTAAACTTTGTTGAAAATAATTGTGATGAAAAAAGTGAAGGTATAGAGAATGAGTCTCTGTTTCTTGATGAATTATTTAAGAATGAATGTAATTATCTTAATGATAAGGCATATGTCAGAGATCCTAATTTTAGAGTCCTCTTTAAAAAAAGAAAATTTGATTTGAATATCTTCACTTTTGCTAAGCCAACCAATAATATATCGCATGAGAATATAATTCAAAAACCTCCGATTGACATTTGAAAACCTCTTCGAAGCATGTGTTTGGATGAACCAACTAGGGATATTTTGGTTAATTACACATCTCCAGGGGAAAGTGTTGACCTAAAATTTGAGGAGATATATGAAACTGAGTTAGAATTTCTAAGAATTCATAGTGAGGAAGTTCCAACTGAGGAGTGTGGTGGAGATCAATTTTTGAATAACGAATGTAGAAATATGAGGAAGAAAAACCTAAAGAAGGTGAGACTGGGGAGGAAGAGAGCTAAAATGACAAAAAAATTGACCTCCCCACTATGCCCTATAAAGAGGACCCATTGGAATGATGGGAAAAGAGCTAGAGGGATGAGACCGAAAAAGATTAGGTGTGGGAGAAATTTGATGTTGTACATATTTTTGTATAATATATGCACCTCCTTTACATTTCATTTCATTCATCTATACATTTCTTTCATACATTGGGAATAATGCATGAGATAAGTGTGAGGGAGGGCTCTAACATGACTAATATATTAAAAAAAAGAAGAAAACAAAGAAATATATATATATATATATATACATATATATATATATATATATAAACTTTTTGAAAGCTAAAAATAATATTTTGACATATTTTTTTGTAAGAAATTAAGTCAATTTTAAGGAATAGGAAAATCATAATTAGGATTTCTTACACTTAGTCAAAATAAGATGACTTGTTTGATTTTTAGGGTTAGGAAGAAAATTTGTGAAAGTAATTTAGTCTTAATCTTTACCTTGATGAAATATGCACACTTTATACACTTACACACTTAGGGTTCAAAAATAAGGACTCTTATGCCTTATAAAGAAAAAAGAAAAAAAACTATATATGTATAAAAAATAAACAAATCTAATTATTGATTAGCAAGGTGCTTTGGCCTAAGCAAGCCTTGGTATTTATGCAAAAGATAATTAGATAAGTTTAAAAAATATATAAATCCTCTGATTAAGCTGGGTATTTGTGCCTCATGAAGCATAAGTATTCAAGCCTAAAAGGGGTACATTTTATAAATAAAAACCTTGATTTCGTGGCCTTGTCTGCTCGAGTGTTTAAGTCCTTAGGGGTATTTTCTCACCTGGTGCCCTAAAACTGGCCGGTTTGGGTGTCACTGACTTAAGGCTCGTTACATAGGCAGATCAGAAAGCCTAATGGAATTGAGGAATAAATACAACCATAAATAAATATAAATAAGGCATAGGAGTTAATGTTAAAGAACCCTTAGTCAAACTTCACGGTCACGATGGTGCATAGGACTCAGGGTAAAGTAATAGACTAGATGAAAAACACAATTTGACTTCTTACTTTGATTGATGACATGTTTTGAATAGAGACTAAGTTTAGGAATGAAAAGTTTGATATTCTTATAACTTATAAATTACTTGAACCCTTATAAATATACTTCAAATATTTTCTCTTTTCAAAATGCTTTTCGAAAACACTAATATTTTTTTTCTTTCTTTATGGATTTTGTGGGTGCAATCCACTGAAAATTTTATGAGACAAAACTCATCCTCTAGGGGTAACATAGAGGTTTAACGGCTTGTTGCACATGCTCAGTGCAATCGAGTGACCTGAGAAAGTGGTCTAATAATTGATTAAGATTGGTTTTGATATTTTGCTTGAGGGCGAGCAAAAGATAAGTGTAGGGGTGTGACTGATCACATATATTGCATACATATTATCACATTACCATGCTTGTTATCTAAATAAATCATATTAATAAGTCCTATTTTTCTTTATAAAATGCAGGCCCATTGCTAAAGGATAGGAAAGAGAATCGAGCCCAAAAGCCCATCAAATTTTGATTTAATTCAGAATAATTTGAAATCAGGGAATCAGGGCAGATCCTGGCAAATCAGAGAGGTTGAAAACTGGTTAAAATGAATCTTCTCAAATCAGGCGATTGAAGCCAACAATCAAAGGCTGTTTCGTCACATCTTGGAACAGAACGGGAAAACCAGCAGGCGATAAAGGAGAATCACCAAATGAAGAAGCTCCTCCAACCTGGTGTGGCCACCTAGCCACACCATGGCCACGAAAATGCGGCCAAAGCCGCGTTTTCGCGGCCGTTTAGTATTTGTTGGGGGTGCGTTTGCTCCCCCTATCTTCGTACATCCCATCCCTTTTGGTTTTTGCCTAAAAATACTATAGTTTTCAGAGAAAGGACCGGAATTTAGATTTGATTTTTCTCTTTGTTTTTAAAGTTTTAGGCTCTTTGTTAGATAGTATAGAAGTTGTAACTCTATTTTGTAATTTGTAGTTCATTTCAAATACTAGTGAGAGAGAGGAATTGAGTGATTGTATTCTGAAGATTGAAGTGACATCAATAAAAGGATCGAGCTTTCTCTTCTTCCACTCCATTTCACGGTATGTCTTGCTTTATTTACTTGCATTATTTTTCATCTTCTATGAGTAGCTAAATTAGTTTTCTGGGCTCACTATTATTCCTCTCTCCGATCCCTCTTCTTTTTGAATGGTTTTTGATGAAAAGACCAAATGAATCATTTGCATGCCTAAAACTAAGCTTTTCTTGTTGAAAGTGTTCTTGAAGGCACATGAGGATGGGTTTGAATTTTAAACTTCTACTTCTTTTAAAAACATTTCTTGAACGTATTTTTATCTCATACTTGAACTACTTGATGATTTAACATTCAATTTAAAATGATTTCTTGAAGAAATGAGTGAACTTTTCCAAACTATCTTATGTGCTTTGCTTAAAACTTTCTAAACTCAATCTTATGTTTTTGCCTATGATCAAGTTGAGGCATTAAGGATTTCAAGAGAAGAATACATCGTTGAGTAGTGAGATAGTGAGCCCAGATCTTCTTCTTATATTAAAAATAACAAATCACTTTTCAAAGCTTTTTAAATCACCTTTTCTAAAGCCTTCTCCAAATTTGCAATTTTTCTTTTAATCACTTCCCTTCTCTCCATTCTCTTTTCGACTAAAAAACTAGCACCATTCTTTGCTTTCTAAACAAAACACCGAAAAGCTTTCATCGTATTCCTCCTCGTGGACACGACCTGTTAGCCCAAAGCTATACGGTAATTCTCTCTTATCACTTTGATTTTGCAATCATCTTGGCTTAACTGGCCAACATCCCGGCCCGGATCACCCTTTATGAGCTCCAGAGACTGTCGAAGTCAACAAAGGAAGCTCTGAGAGAAGCATTAGATGATGCTAGGGCCTTCATGGCCCGGATTTCGGCTAAACCAGAGAAGAGTGAAGAAAACTGCCTCCATGCCTCTCAACATGCCCCCTACATAATCTTCACTCCAGACGACATGCAGGTTAATGGGAAGCATTATAGACCCCTATACTTCACAGGGTATATTGGATCATCTGAAGTGAGCCGCATACAGGTGGATCCAGGATCCGCACTGAGCATCATGCCCCGCCAGGTCATGCAGCACTTGAAAATTCTCACTCACCAATTAAGTGCCACTCAAATTACCATTTATGGCTTCAATGCAAATGGCGCACCCAATGGGAAAGATTAAACCCAAATGTTAGATTGGGGACCTAAGATCTGAGGTGATGTGCTATGTTATTGATGCTGACACTTCATATAATTAGCTGCTGGAACGACCATGGATTCATTGTAACTCATCGTCCCCTTTACTCTCCATCAAATCTTGAGGTATGTTGACGGAGATGGAAAAGTCTGAACGTTGATCGCCGAAAGGCATCCATTCAAGGGGTAGAGAACTACTTCACAGACTCCCTCCTATACCAGGATTCTCTGGAGACAGATAAGAATCCCTAACCAGAGGAACTAGCTCTAGTAAGGAAGCTGATGTTGAGCCAGAGGCAGAAGAAGAATGTCTTTGGGAGCTGAATCCACTTGTAATGAGCATTAATAAGCTCGATGTTAATAACATCGCCAATGATGTAGGCAAGTGGTATATTAATGAAGAGTTAGATTTGGCTTACTTTTCTATGTTTGCTTCTAATTCTGTGCCATCAGATACTAGTACCGATGTATATGATGACCCCTGGTCAGCAATAAATACTCTGACATCATTCCATGTACCAGTGAGATCATCTCTCATTGTATATCAAAGCGTCAGTGATGTGCAAGGATCTTTCTTTGAGGTCTCAGCAAGACGCAAAGGTCAAAAATCTATCCTTCTCGGAAGATGAGTCCAAACCAACGACTTGCGAAGACTCAGAAAGTGAAATTGAACTTCATCAATTCTCTTATTACGAGTAAAATGTTCTCAGAATGATAGAGAACGTGGGATATAACCTAACAAGTGGTCTTGGTTTAAACTTCGGCAAAGGAAGGAGAATACTGCATCGATCCTTCATTCCAAAAGGGAAAACCCCTGATTATTATCATCAAACTCACAGGGGGTTGGGCTATGTGTCAACCTTGATCCCATCAGCCTTTGAGTTTGAAGGGTCGTTACACCATAATCACTTGTCAGGAACGTCATCGTAGGAGTTAGATGTCAGTGTCGGCCACCTCTTCAAAGAACTTTTGATAAACATGATTTCAACAAGCCACCCGAAAGATGAAAATAAAGAAATGATCCAGTCAGATACAGATCCTAGGATCAAACACCTAAATACTCTCTGCGATATTCGCTTTGAACAACGCAAATCACCTGTAGAGTATAAGGTAATCTAGGTTAATCTGAGAGATGAGCCTAATCCTAAGCCCATCTTTATAAGTGAAAGCTTATCACCATCCGAGAGGGAAGATCTAATATCTCTCATGCGAGAGTATATAGATATTTTCTCCTGGAACTATAAGGATATGTCGGGGCTTGACCCTCAGGTGGCCATGCGTCGACTCAAGATCAATCCGGATGCAAAGCCCGTCAAGCAACAACAACGATGGTTCCGCCCGAAGATAATGGAAGTGATTTAGTGGAAGTCAAGAAGCTTATAGACTCCTATTTCATTAGGGAAGAACAACACCCTGATTGGGTAGCAATATCGTCCCTATCACCAAGAAAAATAATAAGATCTGAGTTTGCATTGATTTTTATGATCTAAATGAGGCGTGTCCTAAAGATGAGTTCCCCTTCCAATCATGGATGTCATGATCGATAACACGTGTGGGTTTGAACGGATGTCCTTTATAGATGGATACTCTGGATACAATTAAATTAAGATGTATCCTGACGATGAGAAGTATATATCTTTTAGGACACCACTAGGGGTGTACTGCTATACTGTAATGCCCTTTGGATTGAAGAATGCGGGGACAACATACCAGAGAGCTATGAATGCAATTTTTCATGAGCATATACGCAAAATAGTGGAATGCTACGTAGACGATATTGCAGTGAAAAGCCATACCCAAGGCGATCACATAGCAGATCTGAAGACAATATTCGATATCATGCAAGTGCATCACTTGAAGATGAGTCCCACTAAATCCTTCCTGGGCGTAGCCAACGGGAATTAGGTTTGTCATAACATCCAAAGGAATCCATCTCGACCCAGAGAAAGTTTGCGTCATCTAGAAGATGCAACCTCCAAGGAATCTTAGAGAGCTTAGAAGATTGCAAGGTCGACTAGCCTATATCCAGATGTTTATCTCAAATCTCTTAGGACGATACCAACTCTTCACAAAATTGATGAAGAAGTTATTTCATTCATCTGGGACGATGCTTGCCAACAAGCATTCGAGGAAATCAAGTGGTATCTCACAAATCCACCTACTCTTATAGCTCCAATGTCAGGAAAACCTTTCCTGATATATATTTGAGCTATGGATCATTCTCTAGGAGCTTTGCTAGTTCAGAATAATAACCATGGACATGGGCAGACAATCTATTACCTGAGTAGAACAATGATTGGAGCTAAACATCGATACAACCCAATCGAAAAAGAATGCTTGGCGTTGGTATTCGCCATCTAGAAGATGCGACACTACTTGATGGGACAAACCATACATGTCATTTCAAAAGTCAATACTTTAAGATTGTTTGTGACGAAGCCATCGCCACTGAATAGTCGATTGGCAAAATGAGCCATATTGCTCTCCCAATATGAGATGTAATTCCTGTCACAAAAAGATATGAAGGGATAGGCAGTGGCAGACTTCTTGACTGAGCATCCAGATCTAAGAATGATCAAACTTTATGAAGATCTCTCAGACGAGGTTGCTGAAGTTTGCTTGACCTAGACATCTTTCGAAGGACAGGTGTGGCAACTCTTCTTTGAGGCGCATCAAGAACAGGTTCTCGAGGAAATATCGTAGCAGGAGTAGGGGTAGTACCTTTCTCCCTACAGAACTACATAATCCCTTGTGCATTCTCATTAACTGAGCCGTGTTTCAACAATGTAGAAGGGTACAATGCTTTTTTGATCGGGATGCAAATCGCCGATGAAGATTGGCATAAAAAATCTTAAAGCATACGGTGATTCAAAGCTCATCATTAACCAGGTTCACGGGGAATACGAAGTCAGACATGAAGATTTAGTACCTTATCACTTGGTAACTATCCACATGGCAGAGAGGTTCAGAAACTTCTACATCAACTATGTACCTCACCAGTAAAGTGCGCATGTAGATGCACTGGCGTCCCTCGCCGCTTCTTTGGCTCTTCCAGCCGGAGCGGCCGAGAAAGTACTCGTCTATAGCCATGACTTTTACTATCCGAAACTCGCCCTCGAAAATGATCAGATTCCAGTAGGGAACCTTCTAGTCAGAGAAACTCTAGAGACTTCAATAGGTCCAAAGCTCAGGGATTAAAGATTCTCGTACATTGACTACGCATTATATGACATTCAGCCTGATGACCCTATAGAGGCGACTGCCATTAGAAGAAAAACCCCTAAATTCTGCTATAATGCGATCAAGAGAATACTGTATCGCTAATGGCATGATGAAATCCTCCTTCGCTGTTTGTTATATAAAGAGGCACATAAAGCATTCAAAGAGGCCTATGATGGTATGTGTGGAGCTCACCAACCTAGTCCAAAACTTAGAGATCAACTCCAAAGACTTGGATATTATTGGCCAAAGATGATCCCTGATACCATCTCTTACGCTAAACGATGCCACACCTGTCAAATCCCATGGTGACTTCATTCATCATGCACTAGAACATCTTCATCCTACAACTACTTCTTGGCTATTTGAGATGTAAGGAATGGACGTGTTGATCCTATCAGCCTACCTTCATCCAAAGGACATTAACTTTTTAGCCATAACTGATTACTTCTCCAAGTGGGCAGAGGCTATCCCCTTGAGGGAGGTAAAGATATTTGACATGATCAAGTTCATTAAACATTACGTGGTCTACCGCTTTAGCATGCCATGACAGATTGTCCATGATAATAGGCCTAGTTCATCAGCCAAGCATTTCAAAGATTTTGCAATAAGTTCAGGACCCAGAGTGTGTCTTCAATGACATACTATCTAGCCGCTAACGGCCTTGCAGAAACTTTCAATAAGACCATTGGGAAACTTCTCAAGAAATTCATCTCAAAGAATTTCGAAGAGCCAACGTGACTCGGAGGATAAGTTAGGTGAATGCTTATGGTTTTATCACACAACAGTGAGAACTCCAACGAAAGCTACACCATTCTCTTTGATATACGGGTGTGAAGCTATACTCCCACTAGAAATACAGATCCCATTTCTACATGTTGCCTTGACAAGAGAGATGCCAAATGAGGAGGAGCAACGACTACGACTCTAGGAGCTAGAAGCTTTGGACGATAAACACCTGCAAGCTCAATAGCAAATTGAGCTTTATCAAGCTCGAATTTCAAGAGCCTTCAACAAGAAAGTCAAAGAGTGGACTTTTAAGAAAGATGATCTTGTTTTAGCTGTTAGAAGATCTATGGTGATGACATATAAGATAAAAGAAAAATTTCAACCCAAATGGGAAGGACCATTTGTAGTAGAGTCTGTCTACTCGAATGGAGCATATCGCCTCATAACCCCAGACAGCGATACGCTCATGATGCAAATCAACGGCAGATTCTTGAAGAAGTACTATCCTTAACAGGATTCTTCTCATGATCAGGTTAACATTACACCTCTGATCAAGACTTTCAGATCCAAGATAATTGGAAGTGAGCCAAAGAAAAGCTTCTTTCTTCAATGGATTACATTACGGTCGATCATTGCTGAGCCGACTGAACATTGGTTACATCATAATGCATGATGTAAACATTGGAGAAAGACAAAGTGGAAAACTTTAGTTTTAGCCTTGTTTCTCTTCTCTAGTTTATTTATGAACATCCGACGCCTCTGACGGCTAAGGATAGAGGAAAATGTTGGCTCTTATGTCCAATATAAATCCTTGACAACTCATCATGCTGAGGTGAATAGCATGACAAGCCCAACTCAAGGGGTAGTTGGTAAAGGTATACCAAATCCATTGATAGCTGAGGATTTGCTGAAAATCCTAAGGGACTTGTCCTGCCTTTCTCTCCAAATCTCTTAGCAATTCCCTTCCACAGAATGGTAAGACCATAAAAATCTATGTCTATTTCCGTGATGAAATAAGCACAGACTTGTCACGTTAACAGTAAACCTCTGACGAGCCATTTTCTTATCCCCAATAGGGTACGTTAAGTTAATATTACACCTTTGACAATTTATTCTATTTCTCCACCAAAGTCCCCTACCAATTTCCTCCCATGGAGTGGTAGGTCCACAAGCTCAATCACTGCTATGTTAACACTACACCTCTAGTAGTGAAAAGTTTCAATACTCTCCAGCGAGTACGAACTTTCACTTGTCGCTCCCTTATATGGAGTCACAAGTCTTTAAATTGTCAAGTTAACACTATATCTCTGGCAATCAAACTTCACTTGCCAATTTTCCTTAATAGAATGGCTGGTCCTCAAAATTACTCATATCGCAAATCAACTCTTATCATGTTAATATTACACCTCTGATAGATTACTGTTAAATTTAATATCACACTTCTAACAGTGATCAAGTTGCTGCCAGGTTCAACATTAAACTTCTGACAGTCACTTTCCTTAGTCTTCTATATCAAAGCTGAGATGAGCGATACTAAGTTTAATATCACATCTCTAGCATCCAGTTCATTATTAAGTTCAATAATTCATCTATGACAATGACTTTCCCTAAACTTCCTATCAAGGTCGAGATGACCAATGCTAAGTTTAGAATTACAACCTAGCATACCTCTACTGTTATGCTCAATACTATACCTATGACAGTGGTATCTTCAGTTTTTCCAAATGAAATTGAAATTCCTGTGGAGCTAAGTTAACATTACACCTCTACCTCACATTCTTGTCAAGTTAATATCACACTTCTGACAAGATTCAATCCAATCTGTTAAGTTAATATCACACCACTGAGGGTAATGAATACTCAGATCCCCGATGGGTCTATTCTTACTTGTTATTCTTGTCAATTGAATGACAGGTCCATTTAAAATCACTGTTAGGTTGATATCACACCTGTAGTAGTGTCCTCACTAATCCCCAACTAAGTCTTAATTATGCTAATACTAAACCTCTAAGATAGACTCAATACAATCTCCTGTGAAGTAAAAACTTAACTTGTCATTCTCATCCATAAAATGAAAAGTCCATAGAAACTATTCCACTCCTGTCAAGTTAAGATTACACCCCTGACAGTAACCTTAAATTTTCTTAAATAGAATTTCCTACTTTGAGTTGCTAAGTTAAATATCACACATCTAGGAAATCAAAAGTAATCACTTGTCTGATTTTGAATGCAAAAGAAAGTCAAGGCAAATAAGAAGGGAGAAAGTGTCACTTTTATTGATATTCAAAAATATGAAAGTGATACAAAACACTCTCTTTCCAAGAAGATTGCACTCACTCCTAATAATATTGAAAATTCATAAAGTTTGTCTTCTTAATTATGACCAGGAACAATAGATCAACTTTCTCTCCTTTTGAGAATAGTGGTGTTTCTCGAGGTCGAAATGCAAGGGAGCACACTGATTCCACCCAACTAACTGGTGCGAAGGTCTTCACAAGGCTGTAATCTTTTGCTAATGGGAAGATATGCAACCAGAAAGTCATTTATTGAGCATGGTTTTTTGTTTCTGTCACTTTTTTTGAACAATATTAGTGAAGGAGGATCTGAGACCTTACTGGTGACGTCCTCTTTCCCGTGACCTTCAAATGCGCCATGCTCATTGTGATCAGGAAGGATCCGAGACCTTACTGGTGCATCATATCCAATAATGTCTTGATGTATCGAGAACCGCATAAATCTTCCTCACCCTTGGACAAAGGTTCTGACTCCTCAAGTGGTCGCCAATCAAACGAACTGGTCATTTCATGTCTACCTCAATTAATGCGCCACAGACACTAGAACCAAAACCAACGATATGGCCACAACCTGCAAGAGAAAAAAATCGAAGGTTAAATGTCTGGAAAGATAGAAAAATATGAATTCGAAAGCACAGATGTGGGTCTAAAGTCATGAACTCCAGATGCAAGTTTTATACGCGAATCTCGCGGACGCAGAGGTTACCACGCTCTGCAAAGATAGATCTGAATGCAAGCCCAATATAGGACTCGCGTCTGATGATTGAAACGTTGGGAATATATTAAAGGTGCAGACGCAAGCCTTAAAGTTTTATAAGTCATGAGATCCAGATGCAGGTATTATATTAGAGACCCGCATTTAAGGCCTCAAGACGTATAGTTTGCCACACTCGCGTCTAAAGATCTCAAAAGGAGCGTCTAAGTTTTCAAGACACAGAGTTCACCACTCTCGTCTAAAGATCTCAAAAAGAGTGTCTAAGGTTTTTAAGACGTAGAGTTTGTCACACTCGCTTTTAAAGATCTCAAAAGAGCAGACACGAGTCTTAAAATTTTCTAAGTCATGAGCTCCAGGTGCGAGTTTCATCTGCAAAACCCACGTTTAAGGCTCAAAACAGGAGTTCACCACGCTCGCGTCTGAAGAACTTGGGAATTTCCAATTTATAAACTCGTGTTTCATCAAGTTAATGTGAAGATTGCATTTGCAAAGCATGGACGCAGGGATCTCAAGTTGACTATCTAAACTTTAAGAAAGAATTTTTAAAAGTTTTAGGAAGAGATCAAGAAATAGTGCATGGAGGTATGGATCTCAAGTCAACTGTCTAAACTTCAAAAAAGAAGTTTCAAAAGTTTTAGGAAGAGATCAAGAGACAATCCCTTTATGATCAGTGATGATATAGCAACAAGAAAATAAAGTTTTATTATGACAAAGGCCATTTACTACTTGAAGAAGAGTTCTTTAGAGGGAGGACATCATCCGTCAAGACACGGCCATGAAAGCACCTGAGGCGATGTTTTTTGATTTTGAAATCACTAAACAGTGATAATCATCGAACAAGATTGCAAGAAAGCATCATAGCTTTGGGTTTATTCAAATAACTCTGAAAGTTCTTTATGCTGCAGGCTTGAAGAAGAAAACAGTCTAAGAACCCTAAAGGTTCTTCAGAGCACCTGCCCATAAAGTAAAAACTGTCAAGATGAATGACTCTTAATAGCTCATGGCCTATATATAGGCTCGCTAATGGCCATTAATTAATGGCATAAAAATCAAAACTATTCTAAAGGCCAATTAATAGCCTTAATTTACGACGCAAATCTCAAATCCAATCTGAGTAAGACACGTGGAGTTTTGCTCTGGCTAATCCCAATGTCACGCATCACCAATCGTCAAACGCCGGCTTTGCCTTGAAATATCCAGTGTGATCTTTGTGTCTCTATAAACTTTGGCGACACTTCAAGGGCCATGTTTTGAAGTCTGCGTCTTCTCAATAAAATGCGAACTGCGTCCTTAACAATTTAACGTTGCGTCTTAAAGACGGCGTCCTTCCATAAACCGAGGGTTGCGTCCCCTCTAGCAAGTTAAAAAGCGCAAGCTTGCGTCTCTTAATAATTCAGAGTCACGTCCGCCAAGTGAATCAGAGCACATCTCTTAAATTTAGCGTCGCGTCCTCTTAATAATCCAGAGCTGCGTCTCTTAATAATCCAGAGCCGCGTCCTCCAAACGATTCAGAGCCGCGTCTCTTAACAAGTCAGAGCTGCGTCTCTCAACAACTCAAAGTCACGTCTCCCCTGCAATTTAAGGCTGCGTCTCACCAAAAACTCAGTGCTGCCTGAGTTTCTTCTTTACGACTCATAGCCGTGTCTCAGTAAATAGCTAAGGACTGCGTCTCCACAATGGTCAAGAATCGCGTCTGTGAGAGCTGCGTTCTCCCATGCAATAAAGAGTCGTCTGATTCTCAAACACAAAAAAAGGAATAAAGACGGGACAAAATTTGATAACTTTTATTATTTATATCAAAATGAAAAAAGTGATACAAATATTCTCTTATTTAATAAGTGGAGTATTACAAAAAAGGGGAAGAAATACATAAAGGGAGATGTAAAAGGAGGAGGGCTAATCCCAGTCAACCAAAGAGTAAAACTGGTCCCGGAGGTGTTGAATCTCACGCGGCGTGCCTTCTCAAGCTCTACCCAAGCTTGAACCCTCAATTCTTCTTTGACAAGAATTTCTTCATGGCCAGCTATGCTTGAAGAGATTCCAGCCTGAAGAACGAGCAGTAAGATCTTCTTGAACCTGCTTCTTGGAAGCCTCCAGCTCCTCCAGCCTCTTCCTAATAGCAGCAAGTTCTGTTCATTAACCTGAATCAAGGCTTGTGCCTTGGTGATAGCTCCCTAAGCATTGCTTATAACGTGCCCTGCGTTCTTGGTGATGACTTCAGATTCTCTAGAGTCATCAACTAATCTCTGATAGCTGGCTTGGAACTCATTGGGGCCACGGGCCTCCTCAGCCATCTAGTCCTCTGTCTTTTTCTGTTCGCATCTTAAGCAGCGAGAAACTTATTGAACATCAGCTGAGCCTCACCCACCAGATTAGTTTCTCTAGGGTCTTTAGCTCCTTCAAGCATATCCCCAGCTGTTCAACTAGCATAAGATACGCCTTAGCTTGCTCCGAGCTTTCGGTATAACGAATGTTCTCGATCTGATTTTTAAGAAGCATTCGGGCAAACTCGAAGGAACTTTCCCCATAAATAACCAATTCGATGTAGGATCTCATGAATGTGAAGAATTATTGTACCATTTGATGAGCCAATTCTTCCTTGATGTCCATGGTTGGAGCCAACTCTATGGTGCACTCCCGGACCCCCTTTCTATAATTGTGTGTATAATGTCCATAGAGGCGGGAGCCATTCCACTTAGTACAGGGATGAGGCGGTAGCAGGATCCGTCAACACCGAGGTCGTGACCGGCACTCCGGGACTTTTACTGTGGTAGCCTCTGAAATGACAACCGCAGGGACAAACTTCACAGTACTTGGTTTAGCTGTTAAAGTTTGAAGTGCGTGTCCTTTGCACCAATGCTTACCACAGGCTCTTCTACTTTGAGCCAGCCTAGTACTCTCTACAATCATAACATTGATGTTTGCAGTAATAATGAGAACGTGAATATATAGAGAATCTGTACTCTCTTACCAAGCTGAGAATCCAAAGACAATAGATCCTTTAGCAGACTACTCTGAGACGAGGGTTCCCGGCCGTGGTGGTTGTGCCCTCAGAGATCATGCCAGTAGCAGGAACTTCAAGGCCTCCGCTGGACTAGTTCTTCTGATCATCTCCTCATATGAGAGAGAAGGTCGCAACTTCAACACCGGTAGCCACTCCTGTAGATGGCATTCAGATGAAATGTTAAAACATTTGTCCTACTCAATGGGGAAATAATACTACTCTTGGATGAGGGTTCCCCAACCGTGGTGGTTATGCCCTCAGAGATCATGCCAATAGCAGGAACTTTAAGGCCCTCGGGGGACCTGTTCCTTATCATCTCCTCAATATAAGAGGAGGGTCGCAACTTCAACATCGTTAGCCACTCATGTAGATGGTATTCAGATGAAATGTTAAAACATTTGTCTAACTCAATGGGAAAATAATTAAGAGCGATAGAAGAAATACTCTCAGTAGTGGCGACCCTCCATGATGGCAGAACTATAGCAGGAACATCCACCTTCATCTTTTCCTCAGAAATGTGTAAAAAACTTGCTGGTGTTAGAAGAGCAGGTTCGTCGCAAAAATCAACTTCGTTCCTGAATAGTCACTGTGTTCTTTAGACGATGAAGATGATATCTGAACCAAGGAGGCCTCGGTAACTGGAGCTTTGCCACTGGAAACCCAGTGGTAGGTCTGGGCTCCATAACCCGGGAAGTAGCGGGAAGTAGGCATCAAGACGCTGGGAGATCCCAGTTGTTGTACCTCCATCCCTCTTTCTCGGGCGAAGAAGCTGCCGGTTGAATTGAAACACGCGGTTGAGGTAGATTTT
>JAVJIF010018827.1:0-99867 GCA_038442645.1 Agave tequilana | reverse complement strand
AGCCATATGCAAGTAGGAATTGAACCTAACAAATGTGGGTTAGTAAACACTAGTGAGGCTAGGCTGCAGCAGTCAAGTCAAATGCCAAACTATTAAGACCACCTCAGTTTACTTCATGTTTACACAAGAGACCAAAAAGTAAACATAATGAAGAATCAATCACTCACAATTTAATGTGTAGATGAGTACATATATAATTGGCTTGGTTTCATGATAATCTAAGATTGGGGAAATGTGTTCTTACCCTCCAATTTTTGCAATTTTATGTTTCCTCTCTCTCTCTCTCTCTACATTAATTTTTATCCACTTGCATTTTCACAAATCTGTCTCTTGATAATGTTATTTTGGACATGCATTTTGGGTAGGAGACCAATTGCAGCGTCCAATTAAGAAGAAGCAAGAGATCCTCAGCAGAAGCCAAGCAATTGCTGGCTTGCTTCTCAAAGGCCACGGAAAATTGCGCACCTCGATTGCACAGCTGGCCTCTCACACAAAAATAAAAAATAAAAAATAAAAAACTTGCTGGCTCTTCTTACGAGAAAGAAAGAAACAGAGGAAGAGAAGAAGAAGATGGAGAAGAGAAGACAATAGAGCCGGAGAAGGCGGATCCTCACATGTGAATGTGAATGACACACTTCATTAAACCTGGACCTTCACTCTAAGGGCATTTTCATCGCATTCATTTTTGTCCGAGCAATGCGATAGGGTTCACTCTAATTCTCGCAAAAATATTCTCATCAGTGGCGGCCCTGTATTGCATGGTTATAAGGTCAATCACGAGAAGCCCGAGCTCAAGGCCGACAAATTGATTTTGGCCAAAAAAATCCTGCTCTGCCTTTTGCCTGGGCACAACAACGGTGAAAGTACCCTAAGGTTCTCAATTCTTGTTTTTTCTTTTTTTGGCTAATAATTCTCTATTCCTTTTAAATGGAAATCATTATTGAAAGAAAAGAAGAAAAAGAATAATTTTGGTGAATCATTGAAGACAGAATTGAAATCAGAGTTGAAAAAGTTATAACAAAGAGAATTAAATGGGAACTGTGATTAACAATTGATTAAATTAAATATTTAATAAATATTGATTTCATTGGATTTATATTTGGGGAAAATCTAGTGGGTATTATAGTATTCTATGACATGTGGAGCCCACTAGCAATTGATGAGTACAAGGCACAAGTGTCAATCTCAAAAAAAAAAAAAAAATTGTATTATTTTTGAAAATGTCAGTAATACTATAGTCCAATATAAGCACCTTTTTAAATGAAATTAATGTGATGAAGGAAGAATAAATTGAGGAAAAAATGAAATTTCCTTAAAAAAATGTCCTTATTTTATGATAAATATGATACTATTTTGATAATTCTTGTAATTCACTATATCAGTTAATGTGGGTAATTGCTTGCATTTGAGTCAGATTATTCAAGATCCACATGAAGATCTCTGGTAAATTTGAATGTACACTCGGAATCAAACCCACTATTAAATCAAGGATATTAACTTGGTGATCCAACATTAGTGATTGAATGGTTGATTAGGTCTCATCTCTGTTTTAGATTATCCAGATTCAATATTTCTTCTCAAATATTTATTAAGAATTAAATAGAAATTGTTAAAATTATTATTTCAAATTATTTCTTTTTTTAGAAATATATTTGACATCTCTAAACATGGCGAGAATATTTAATAAAATTATGTTTTAAATTGAATTAAGTGAATTAAACTATAACAATATTTGCCTGATTGTTGTATTTGAATATCTATATTTGATTATTCGTATTTAGATTCAAAATAATGAATTATATCTATTTTTAAAAAATTCCATGCCCTGTCATTCTGTCAACAAGTTGTCTAATTTGATTTTAAGAATTCAATAAATATGTGGTGGAGATTTATGACACAATTGATCGGACGATCGGCCTCACACCACAAGCGAGAATGGTATCTTGATTATCGGGTGATAATTGATGATTTAAACATAGTAAGAAGGCGAAAACAGAAAACTTTTACATGAAAATTAAAATTGAGAAAAACCACGAGGGGAGAGAATTCACTATTGTATCTCAAGGTCACAATGAATTCTGCGGTATATTACTATCTTTTTCTACTTCTCGGATCAGATCCCCTCTCTCGATGGACATCCAGGTGCATAAATACCATGTGGCATTGTAGCTGATGACGCGGATGTTTCGAATCTCAATAACTGCATGATTTGCACTTTGTGATTTTCTTAACTGCTCAATTACAGTACTTGATTGTTAGGATTGACATGTAGATATATCTATCACTATTCATAACTGCTCCCACTTAAATAGGGGTGTATTTAGAACGTGAGGATATTCTGGCAGTATAACTGACTTCGTGAATCAGAAAATTCTGTTGCTGAGCTGTATCCAGTGTGGAGGCGGGAGTCTTCGTGGAGGGCCTTTTCGACTAGTGGAATGGTTTAGCCCGAATTGAATACCTGGATGTATGATCTCGGATAGATGTAGTCCGAGAGGGACCTGACAGTTGTGAATGTGTCAAAGAGGAACCTGGCAGTTGTAAATGTCAGCTTAGAGCAAGGCCAGAGACTTTCTCCTCGAGGTCAAGTGTGGGCTCAAGGTAAGGCCCAAAACTTTCTCCTTGAGATCCTAGTGAGCTAGCTGGTATGTCGAGTTTGTTATTCACTTGTGACGCTTCTGATGTGGTAGGGATACGGTTCACGATCTTGACAAGGGTCAAAATCTGTGACCACTACAGATGTGCCCCGCTCTTGTAACTAATAAAGTTGTGGGAGAAAAATCAGAAGAACGAAGCTGATAGAAGCTTTTTAGTACTTCTGAGTTCTTCTACAAGTCTATGCAAGTGAGGATCTGCTTCATCATTGCGTATCTTTAGAATTTTAATTGGAGGTGGCATGACTAAAGGGCGGCTGACATACAAATTGGAGCCTCTTCGAATCCTGATGTCATAATGAATGAGATCGAGTGTCAGGGTCAGTTGATATCTTACTGATTTGACATGCCAAAAATTTTGAGATATGGATTGAGTTCTTGGGGATTGAATGGGATTGAATGACATATTGAAAATTTTGGGTCATGGACCGATTTCTTGGGGATTGAATGGGAGATAGACTGGCTCCTCCTTCCTTTATAAATAGGGTGGATCTTTGAGATGAAATCTGCCCATCTTCTAAAGACTTTTACTTCCAAATTTCTTGTCCTGGTGGGTTCCAATGTCTTTCTTCTCCTTCGTCTGATGGAGGAAGGAGAGAGAAAGGATGAAAGTGGTCACTGGGCTTCTTGGTATTCTGGAGTTCAGTTATCGTGAAATGTCAATCTTTGTGATGGGCTTGTCGCAAAACATCAGTCTTTGCGACAAGGCCTTGTTGTCAGGAAGAATAAGTAGGATTCTTACTTCAATCTGGTCTGTTCATCTGGTCTCCAATTAGATCGGGTTGTTTCTCGGGTTAGGTTTTGAAGTCCTTCTTTCCCGATGGTGTGATAAGGTAGGAGTAGGGGCTGTATCAGGTGAAGGTGGTGGTGACTCCGATTCCATTACTATTTACATGTTTGGTCATCTTCACTCCAGTTGTAAGTTGTTTCATCATCAAGGAACTTTTTTCTGTGGCGCGCAACAAGAGGGGAGTATGGGAGTATTCTCGGTATCTTTGCCGATGGACTTCTACCTCTTCTAGAACTCTGACCTCATCATCAAAGCAAAAGGTCGATGGTGATATCATCACTGACTTGTGACGCCTGGGCTCAGAGGTGTAGCTCATGGCTCGGATGTCTTTCTGAGAGTTGTCGGTATCATCCTGAGGAAAATTGGCATAAGGAAGTGTTGGATCACAGATGCTGACTCACAGATGCTGTCGTGGATGTTTGCTCCCAGGAGGTATCTTCCAATGGGATCTTCAGAGTGCGGGTGATTGTTGCGGAAGGATTACCTGTATTTCTTTTCAACTCACACAAAAATATGATGTGCTCTAATATTGTTTGTTAAATGTAATCAAATACATTAGGAGGGCTTGTAATGTAAATATTCAGAATAAATTTTTGTGCATGTATGGAAGTGGATATTGTTGTAATAATCTAGCATGTTTTGTGCAATTGCTAACTTGTTTGGGACTGGCTACCTCTGCAGAGTGCTGACCTATTTTCTAGATATTCTGGATAATCTCGGTAGTGGGCAGGTAGGAATGTGGCACGGTTCTGAATGGGTGAGATTCTATTTGTGGTACCTATAAATCCTCTTCTGAGTAGGAAAAATCCCAACTGCGAAGCTGGGCCTCCGAGAAGGAAAAATCCCTGCAATGCAGTTGGGCCTCCGAGAGGGAGAAATTCCTACAGCGAAGTGTCATGGATATCAGAAAGCGAGTCTCTGTTGCTGCATCAGAGTAGGGGGAATCCCATCCCAGGATGTGCAGACTGATGTTTTCTTCTTCCCAGAGCGACCGTCTCATAACCACTCGGAACTAGAATGTCAAGGGGATAATCCAAACAAGAAAAATCTTTGTACATATACCATGTGTTACGATAGTCATAGTCCTGGGAGACCTGCAAAAAAATTCTAAAGTGCATAGGTCACCCAACGATAGATTAAATACATCTATTCTGGGTAAGGGCCCCTACTCATAGTGACGATTTGAGACCTCCGAGTGGGAATAAATCAACCAATGGAGCTGACCTTCATGTAGGGAAAATCCTACAGCGAAGCTGGTTCCCGAGTGGGGGTTATCCCATCATCGGAATATGGAAGCTCCCGGGTAAGGATATTCCCCACAGCAGAATGTGGAAGGAGCCCGACAAAGAAAGAGTGACGGGGTTCATCCGCTTATAGGTTCAGATGAGGGGAGCCTGTAGGTTAGTGTTTATGTTTTGAGTGGGAAAATTCCCATAGTGAAACATCAAATAGAGGCCTCATATGGGAAATCCCTGCAGCAGAGTGGGGACTCTAAGGGAGAAAATTGCACAGCAGAGGATTTCAACTCCAATAAGATGGCCGAGAAATAGCCCGTAGGTATGTCTGTGTTGTCGTCTCCGAGTAAGGGAAATCTCATCGGTGGAATGTACAGACATAGTCCTCTGAGTAGGAGAAATTCCAACAATGGAGGACTGGCTCCGAGTAGGAAAATCTCAGTAGTGGAGTAGTCTTGTGGATGCCTCCGAGTAGGAAAAATCCCATCAGCGGGGGTGTGTATAGATGGACTACAATAGTTAGGAGCATAAAATAATATTTTATTCAAAGTTGGAATGAAATACATGGAATTGAAATTGGAAGGAAATGCACCTTATTTATTTGGAACTGGATGGTTAATCGATTACCTTATACTGGCTAATCAAGTTTATGATTGACAAGGTCGAGAGTTCGGTAATCTAGAAGTTGCTCTGGGAGTGAGGATGTACTCTTTGAGGAGGCTCCGTTGAATGAACTCTTCCAGTTACTTTCAGAGCGTCAAAACTGGATGGTTTGGGACCCTTTGGATTCGTGATAGGAGCAGTATTCCTCTGACTCGTGAAGTGAGTGATTGTGCTACAGTGATCTCGGGCTCACCCTTCGTTTGTGCTGGTTGAGATGCTTTAACTTCTTTTGCTCTCCTAGAATATTTTCACGGTCGAGAGCCATCTACTTACACTTGCAATCAGATTGTGTTTTCTATTCTTTCATTTGCTCCCTTATCTCATAGAGCATCTGAAGAAGTTGATCTTCATATTGTTGCGACAGTGGGACATTGGCAGCAAGTTTTTGAGGTGAGGAGGAGTCGGTGTCCTAAGTAGTACGCGGCTAATCACTGGTTGGTGGGGGGACCTTGCCCCCATGGTTTTGATGACCTTACCTTTGGATGTCGCGTCTTTGACGACTCATTTTCTTGGGGTCATCGTCGATGTAGAAGAGGCTTTTGAGGGGAAGGTTTATAGATTTTAGAGAGAGATCTTGAGTGTAAGACTCAGAATCTCAATGAAAGCACCAATTTGTAATAGAGATTTTCTGACACGATTATTAGATAGTCGGCCTCTCACCATAATCGAGAAGGGTATCTTGATTATCGGAGAAAATAACTGAAGATTTTAACACAGTAAGTCAACAGAGACAGAAGATTTTTACGTGAAAACTCAAATTGAGAAAAATCACGAGAAAAAGGGAGAAAATTCACCATCATATCTTAAGGTTACAATGAATTCTATGGATTATTGTTGCTTTTTTCTTCTTTTCGGATTAGATCCCTTCTCTATATGAACATCCAGGTGCATAAATACCTTGTGGCGCTGTAACTGATGGCACGGATATTTTGGATCTCCATAACTTCATAATTTACACATTGTGAATTTCTCATAACTATTTAGATTGCAGCGCTTGATTGTTAAGATTGATATATATATATATATATATATATATATATATATATGTATATATATATATATATATATATATATATATATATGTATATATATATATATATATATATGTATATATATGTATATATATATATATATGTATATATATATATGTGTATATATATATATATATATATATATATATATATATATGTATATATATATGTGTATATATGTGTGTGTGTGTGTGTATACATATACATATACATATATATATACATATACATATATCTATATTATATATGGGGTTACTATACCTCAGCCGACAGCTGAGAGAGTTTCTCAGCCGGCGGTGACGTGGCCGAATATATGCCACATATCGGTGGTAGAGTGTGGCGCCAAAAAAATCAAAAACATCCGCCTAAAGAATCGTCAATCAAATTGATCAAAATATCGTATTTTACTTTTCTAAATTAGTAAAAACTCATGCACAACAAATTTTAACTAAAATATTTTTAATTTACAAAGAATTTTCTGTTGAATTATCTACAGTTATAAAATTTCTAATTCTACTACATCGAAAATATAAAGAAAAATTGGATCAGATTTCTAATGAGAAAAAAACCGCAGCAGTAAAAAGTAAAAAAACATGCGTGAAACCTATATAATTTTTTTATTACTTAATTCCATGTTATTTTCAATTTATATACATTTAATAAAAGAAACTGAAATGAATAGAAAAATGAAATTTAATGTAGGTCAGCCGTATATTGTTTTTTGTATTACAAATGTACAGTGTAAAAAAATAATAAAATACAATGGTTAATTATTTATAGATATTTTATAAATCAGATATTCTCGTAAATGCCACAATATTTGCAGATTGGTTAGATAATATTTCATGTAATTTTAATGAACTGCGACTATGATCGGTCTTGGTACTAAAAAATTGTTTTATTCTCAATGTATATTATAAATTGGATCCAGGTCGCAGTACACATACATTTAAAACTATAATAAAAAAATATATAACTTTCAATTTTATATCACGACTGCGACCCTAGTCGCATTCCTTATTCACATAGAAATAACAGACGAAATATACTATCGTTCATGCTATCGTTTAGCACTGCGACCACAGTCGCTGTCTTTTTTCGCATGCTTTATATAACAGAATTTTGATTGTTTTATAAAGTCTGCGATCATAGACGCAGTCATAGTATAACAAAACTTTCGATCACTGCGACCATGGTCGTAGACTTAATATAATATAATTTTTAATTTTATATCACGACTGCGACCCTAGTCGCATTCCTTATTCGCATAGAAATAACAGACGAAACATGTTATCGTTCAGCACTGCGACCACAGTCGCTGTCTTTTTTCGCATGCTTTATGTAACAGAATTTTGATCATTTTGTAAAATCTGCGATCATAGTCGCAGTTATAGTATAACAAAACTTTCGATCATTGTGAAACTTAATATAGTATAACTTTTAATTTTATATCACGACTGCGACCCTAGTCGCATTCCTTATTCGCATAGAAATAACAGACGAAACATACTATAGTTCAGCACTGCGATCACAGTCGTTGTCCTTATTCGCATGCCTTATGTAATAGAATTTTGATCGTTTTACAAAGTAGATTAACCCTACAACCGTCGGATCAGTCCGCGTATATCACATCTTATAAAATACTATATTAATTACTCTAAACTAATTGAAGTAATTAATATTCTATCTACCGTGATACAGCAACAGTCTCAAAAAAAGAGATGTACTAATATTAATCTCGATAAAGGAAAGATGTGCACCATATGTAATCTAAATATATAGGAAAAATATTATATAAAAAATTAATTTGTAGTTCACATAATAAACCTCTGAAAAAAAGGAACTCTTTAGATTCTCTCACCATAACTGCTTCAATTAAATATTTAATTTCTTTTTACCACTTCTTCAAATACTCAACTGTCACCTATAACAATTATTATTACTATTCATGGCGTTTCATATTATTGACCATGGTCGAAATCCAAAATTAAACTATATAAACAGATGATACTGAGAATATGATCGCAGTTCTCTCAAATCAACATATTTCACTGTATATTACAAATTAGAAAACTGCGACTGCTGTCGTTAAGAACTGCGACCATAGTCGCAGTCCTTGATCGCATGCAATATGTAAAAAAAATTTCATAGTTTATAGGCGGTTAAGACAACAGTCACAGTGAAGAACAAATATATAAAATAATATGTAAATTGCGACTATATTATCAGTTCTTAGTCACCGTTATTACATTTAACGTAGCAAAAAAAATTATCCACAACATGCTATCGTTAAGCACTGCGACCATAATCGCAGTCCCTATTCGCATGCAATATGTAAAAAAAATAATAATAATTTATACGCTACATGCGAACAAGTAAACTGTGACTATGTTCGCAATCAGTAAAATTCTTACAGATCATATCATAAAAATTTACAAATTAAATAATTGTAGACTGCGACAAAGGACGCTTTTAAAATTATTGAGAAATTAGTTTATTGACTACTACGAGCTTAGGCGCATTCCTAAAATATATAATATCTGCGTAAAAAAATTTAATAAAGAAGAATTCAAATTTGTTTCATGATTTAATGAAGTTGCTCTTGAAAAGACATGATTCATATTCATTTGGTCGCAATTTGGTCGCAGTTATAAAAGATAATGGTGACAATATTGACTAACGTCAGAAATATAAAAAAATAATAAAGTATATAGTCTACTATCTTTTACCGTAGGGACATTTAGTAATTTCAACTGTTTTAATAGGCGGGCCATCCTTTCTAGTGTGGCTAATAATGTGCCACGTCACCGCAGGCTGAGAGAGACTCTCAGCTGTCGGCTGGTATACATATTTCTGATACACACACATATACATACATACATACATACATACATACATACATACATATGTATATATATACATACATACATATATACATATATATGTATGCATATTATGTATGTATATATATACACACACACACATACATACATGTGTGTGTGTGTGTGTATACATACATACATATGTATGATGTATGTACACACACACACATATGTATGAACATATGTGTATGTGTGTGTGTGTGTCTACACACACACACACATGTATGTATGTATGTATGTATGTATGTATGTACATACATACATATGTATATACACACACACACATACACACACACACACACATATCACTATCCATAACTGTTAGAACGTGGAGATATTCTAGCAGTGTAACTGACTATGTGAATCGGAGAATCCTGCTGCTGAGTTGTATCCAACGTAGAGGCGTGAGTCTCTGTGGAGGGCTTTTCTGTGAGGGTCGGAGCCTCCGACTAGTGAAATGATTTCACCTAAATTGAATATCCAGATGAATGATCCCGGATAGATGTAGTCGGAGAGGAACGTGGCAGTTGCGGATGCCGGAGAGGGACTTGGCAGTTGCAGATTTCAGCTCGGGGCAAGCCCCAAGGTTTTCTCATCGGATCGAGTGTGGACTCGGAGTAAGGCCCGAGGCTTTCTCCTCGGGGTCATAATGGGCCAACTAGTATGTTGAGTTTGTTGTTCACCTGAGAGGCTCTTGATGTGGTGAGACAAACGTCATGATCTTGACGAGATTCAAAATCTGACCACTACAAAACCAGTGTTGGATTCTTTTGGTAACATGTCCTTTGACCACCATCCATAAATTACTTTGGTACGCCTAGTTGGGCTTTTCCTAAATCTAAATATTTCTTAATGTGATAATTGATTGTACGAAACCTAACTGTTTACTTATAAGGTAAATATTGCCCAAAAACCTAAATTTTCTGTGGGAAGACATGTGATTATGTGGAAAAAAGAATGCTAATAGGCCATTAAATATGAAAGAAGGAAGGAAGAAGAAGAACAAGCCCAATGACTTTAGGCTAACTACATCTCATGCTGGATCTCCTCGAACTCCAAACTGTTGACAACTTGTTCTTGACTTGTTTAGCTAATCAAGTTAGATTAATTAATAATAAAAAAAAAATCAACAAGTTCTCCGCAGCAATTAATGGACTGTATATGTATATAAATTAAAACCATGCATTTACGTGTTAGGATTCCATAGTAATTAATTGATAAATTATTTTAATCGCATTGGAAGAGTAGAAGTTGGGTGAACGCAATATTGCAGCATAAATGATTGTTTATGCATGAGATGTACTAAATGTTATATTGTTTTACTTCAGGCATTGGTTTGCTTTTCAGCCAGTTTTGCTGGTGAAGCAGAGTGGATCATCATCCATCACTGAGGACAAGTTGGATTCACTAAACCTTGTTGAAAATACAAAAAAAGTATAGCTTCAAATATCAGCTAATTATAATATATATATCGATAATATCATATCAGCTTGTAAAGGTATTCGATACGAAAATATAATCTTATAATATTGGCTGATATTGAATAGGAGGATGAACTGCAAAAATATGGACAATATCATAAGATAATTTGTTAGAAGTTGAATATTAGTTTAGTAAAAAAAAAAAGTTCAATTTATTATCAGAAATTTACTGAGAAATACTAAGAAATTTGCTTCCCTTCACAAGATAAAATTAAAAAAAATAAATCTTAAGATATATTTGAGAGAACCCAGGAAATATTGTAACTGTACACTATAAACAGAAGTAATTGCATATGAGCGTAACAAATTGAGAAGAGAGTATTGCACTGTGTTTTGACCTGCAACATGACACAATATAGCAATAGCACAAAGCCAAATCAATTGGAAGAAACTAACAATGAATGAACAATTAATAGTACAACTAAAATCATATTATATCACCCCCCTCAAACTTAAAATACTAATACTGCTTTAATTCATTGCTCATCATGTATTGCCGATCAACAGCGAGAAACTGTTTCATATCACCATCATTGATCATCATCATCTTCAAATCTTGAAGAAGATTAGAATGTTGTTCTGTTGCTCTGTTGCTGACTGAATTCGAGAATAATCCTAGTTTGATCACAGTCCCAAATGGAACGGCACGCGAGACGCCGGCAACCAAGCTCCGCCGGCGATGAAATTCGACACGGTGAACTTCTTGACGAGCGACGGCCGCACGATGATGTGGTAGCCCCTCCACTTTACCCTGTACCTCATCGTCGCGCCCGGGCCCGTGTTCTTGAACTCGGCGTAGTACAGCGAGTTCAGAGCGAACTGGCCGTTGAACGGCATCCACCCCTGCGGGTGGATGATGCCGTCTATCTTGTTCTGCAGGTACACCGTGCGCGAGTACAGCATCCACGGCCGGCCGAGGAACGACTTCACCGTGCCGCGCACGGGCCAGAGCTCCGGCGCGGCCCGTATGTTGCTGAACTGGATGACGATGCCCGTGTTCTGGTTCGGGTCTGTCCGGCCCTGGGCCGTGATCACGTTGGCCTCGCCGTGGTTGGGCCGCCGGATGAAGATGTTGCTGTTCTGGATCACCACGGCCGCGTTGCCGAAGATGAAATCGATTGTTCCGTAGATGTCGCACTCTCTGTAGAACTGCCGCTGCGTGTACACGCAGAGCGTGTCTTGGTACCCTTCGATGCTGCAGCGGTAGAACACCGACTGGTCGGACCCCGACAGCAGCGCCACCGCCTGCGATCCGGGCCCGTACGTGTTTCGGAATGTGATGCCGGTCGCTATGAACCGGTCCCCAAACACACCTGCAAAAAAATCATGTCACCAACATTGTTAGAGATCTGATATGTAACAAAATTAACAATAGTACGAGCACAGAAGCTTGCTGACTCACTGAAAGTTGGAGAGCTGAAGGTGGTGTAGCCACGGGCGACGCTTCTTGAACCGGTGATAATAGTCCGGCCCTTGCCGTCGCCGACCATGGTCAGATCGGTGAGGCTGCTGACCACGGTGACGATCTCATTGTACACCCCGGCTTTCACATAAATCACGATCCTCCCCTGGGATCCCCTCCCCCGCAGCGCGACGGCGGCGTTGACCGCGGCCTGGACGGTGCGGTACCGCCCGGACCCGTCCTTGGCCACGACGAAATTGGCATTGGCCGCCGACACCTGAAGCAGTTTTCGTGATGCCGGCACTGGCGTGGGGGGCACGGCGATGGTGAGGTTCTTGGGACGGTTGACAGCGAGGCAGTTGCTGATGAGCTCGGAGACGTTGTAGCGAACCAAGGGCTGGATGATCCTGGAGGAGGCCCTGAGGTCGGAGAAGCCCTTGCGGCAGGTGCGGAGGTTGGTGAGGGCGGCGGAGAGCCAGGTCTGGATGTCGACGGGGGTGTAGCTCACCGGCGCGGCGTGGAGGGTGCGGTTAAGCTGGAGAAGGGTGTTGTCGTACAGCTTCCGGCAGTCGAGGACGGCCTTGCTGGTGCGGTGATGGCGGCGGCAGCGCGGGGCCAGGGACCGGAGGTGGGACTGGGCGTGGAGGGACAGGTTGTAGGCCACACGGGCGGAGAGCTTGTAGAAGTCCGTGCGGTGGCGCGGGGGGCGGGCCGGGTCGACGTGCGGGGTCAGGTAGTACCGGCACGATTTCGGGTGCGGCGTGCGGTTGCACCACCAGTTCAGGTCGATATCGACGATGGCGGTGGAGGAGTTGGAAGGGGAGGAGGAGATGGAGGGGAGAGGGAGGAGGAAGAGGGTGGTGAAGAGGAGAAAGATGTTGTTGTTCATGGTTGTAGTTGATGTTGATTTTGATTTCACTAACAAGGGAAATGAATTAATGAATGAACGAACTTGTGTCGTGCGAAAGGGGGTGTTTTAAATGTAGCAAAGCAAAGGGGTTGAATTGATCAATGAGATTGAGATTAGATAGAGGTGAATGAAATAAGAGAGAGAAAGAAAGGTGTATGAACCGAATGAATGAATTTGTTGTGTGTGAGGGCCTGGGGTTTGTTTTATATGGAGCAAAGCAGAGGGGTTGAATTCAACGAGATTGAGAGATTGGATGGAGGTTTAGTTTTCTTGGTGGTTGGTTATTTTGGGTGCCAAGGGAACTGAAGGGAATGGCTGCGGGCTGATTCATTGGGCGTGGCCGCAGACGAAATTGAGTCTGGCAGCCGATTTTCAACACTATTTTGCTTGGTTTCTACTCTCCAATTACGCTTGAAAGAGATCGCTGTTTAACTTGCATGTTCATTTTGTACACCTTTTTGCTTGGTTTCTACAATTTGTTATCTGGGCCGGGTTGTTGGTAGATGGAAGTCCAAGTCATCTCTGGTTAACTTGGGCTCGGATTTGGTGGACCCTGCAATATGCGGTCCAATGAATCCAAGAACAGTGTTAAATGCCATGTATGCGCTTGTATCTCTTGAAAATTGCAAAAATGTTTAGGTGCGTGATGTGGTTTAACGAGCTGTAGTCAAATTCAGTGGACCGTGTGCTGCACAATCCACCAAACATGTAGAGCCCGTATTTGGTGGAACCAGTAGCATGTGATTAAACAAATTCGATGATAACGTTAGATGTCATGTATGTAATTGTAAGTTTTGAAATTTAGATGCAGGAGGTAGTATAGCGAGCTATGGCCAAATTCATTGGACTATCTGTTGCACAATCCACTGAATCTGAGCCCAGATTTGATGGACTGTTGTGGTAGATAAAAAATGGCTTATCATAAATTAGACTCACCACAAGCGATTGAGCGCTCCCGGATGATACTTGCCAGAGCACAAACTAAAAAGACACCTTTCAGGTTTGGAGGTGTGATGCCGATCTAAGACCATCGGGCGTGAGAATCAGTAAATGAAATAGAAAGGAAAAACCAGCAGAGAATAACTGTTGGGGGGTAGTGGATGGATGTGCCACATAGAGGATAATTGCGGACGTGGTAAGAAAGATCGACAAAGGATAATTACTGGTGTGGTAGGAGGAAGGACCACGCAGAGGACAAATGCGGGTGTGTTGGAGCACTAGCTAAGGATAACTGTCTGGTGCAATGATGCAATGTGTGTTTTGAAGATTAAAGAAGTGATTCCCTTCTCTGAGGAGAAGAAGGTTTATACGAGGATGCTGGCGTGGAGGCAGAATTGAGGAATTGAAATTACTGCACATCTGCACGTGTCAGATTTGTTGTAACGGTAGTGATCATTGGTGCTGGTCTATTTGAATTGCATGCCGGGGATTCTGCCATTACCTATAACTGCCCGCGTTGATAGAGGTATTACACATTATGAACATAAAGGAGGGAGGAGTTGCATAAGTATTCATGGAGATCATGGATGATTTGTTGTTGGAGCTTCAGGTTTGGAGCTGGGACCTTTAGGACTAGGAAAACCTCGGAATGGTAACTCGGAGAGGTAGAGGTCTTAGAATAGTGGAATTCGGCCCTGGATTGAGAATGTCTTCGGGACGAAAGGTAGCTTCGGGATGGCCAGGAGTGGAGCGAGGCTCCAGGATGGACTCTGGGAGTTGTGAATTTCTCGAGGGAAGTATTAGTTAGGACATGTGTCATCATCCTGATGCGGGTCAAATTTTGATCACTGCATATGCCCCCGCTTCTCCACTTTTCAGAGTTTGCAGAAAGAAAGTCGGGAAAATGAAGATACCCGGATGGATTATCAATGCCTTGAAAGTCATTATGACGCTTGCAGGCAGAGGAGTGTGTGACAAATCTTTTCGGATCACGTCGGATCTTCTAGAATTAATTATGGGCTGCACAGCTAGTTGCTAATTGTCACATCAGGCGGCAGGATCTCTCAAAAGTTGAGTCATGCGTCTCTTTGTATCTTGACATTATTATGACTGAGATTATAGGGTTTTATGATTTGACAGCAATAGTTGATCTTCTATCTTTATTGTTAGCCGAAAATCTCGAGATTCTGGGCTGACTTTTCAGAAATTAAAATATTGAATTGGAGGTGGTTGGGCTTCTTCTCCATTATAAATAGAAAGAGTTCTGTGGGAGTAAATCGTCTGTTATCCTCTTCAAAAAATCCTTGCTTTGAAACCCTCACCTTTTCTTTCCTTGCCTCAACACTATGTCGTCTTCTTTTCTTTTCATCAGATGGAGGATGGATAAGGAGAGGAAGGGAGATGAGAAAATGATGATCAAGCTCTCTTCTTAGGAGTCTAGAAGATGTGTTGCATTAATCTCCGTGAAGGGGCTGTGACGGCGTATTAGTCGCCGTGACATGGTGTCGTCTGAGAGGATGTGCAGGACGGACGGATGAAACTTCAGTTTTTTCAAACCGAGGGACATTGACTTTCTCCTAGTGGGTTGGAGTCTCACTGCTGGTGGTCTAGAGTCTCTCTGTTTGGTAGTGGTACTTCTCCTGGGCGGTACCGAGATGCAGACGTGATTTCATCATTATCTTGTCTATCTTGCTGGAGTCTGTCTCGTCAGACACCACTGCTGCCCTCCCTGAGGGCTTCCATCCTTCTCACAACATGAGGGGGACTGTGACATTGGTTTTGGCTGCCTTGGAGTCATGGGAAGTGGAAAGGTAGAGGTGTTTCAGGTTGAAACATCCTCCCAACTCTGGCTCTTGATCTTCTTTTCATCAAAGCCAAGATTTTTGGATAATGGAGTGAACACTAAGATGGTGTCTTTCAGCAGATGCCTCTGTGACTCCGAGTGTGTCCTTTGAGTTTGGAGGTGAGGTAGGACTAGCGGGGGATGGATTGGATCGTCTGGGCCTGAATCTACTGTATTTCTTTTCAAAAATGTAAACACACAGATGTAAAATAATTTGTATTACTCTTGTCAATGTAATAAAATAAATACAATGGAATGGTGTTCATAATGAAAATATTTTTGGACTGGAAATGAATTTTGGACTGAAAGTAATTAATGCTTAGATCTTATTGGCTTGATTTACCTTTCTTTTTTGAACTTATATGACCATGCCTCTTAGGAGTGCTAATCTCTACCTCTGATATGGTTGGTTGGATATGAAGTGATTTGGAGAGTTTGCATTGTTGTTTTCGAGTGGGGGTGATTGATCAGCAATACTTGTAAATGTTTGGCCTCCGAGTGGAGGAAGTTTCAACAACGGAGTTAGATTCGCAGTCATCTCTGAGTGGGGGAAAATCCAGGCAATGGAGTGGTAAACTTTGGTGAGTGGGGGAAATCCTACCAGTGGAGGAGGAACTCCGAGTGGGAGAAATCCTATAGCGGAGGATTTCGACTGCTGTAGGCCAATCGAGAGGGAGCCCAAAGGCTGACACTTGGATTTTCATCTCCGAGTTAGGGAAATCCCATCAGCAGGACATGCAAACTTATGACCTCCGAGTGGGAAAAATTCAAGTAGCGGAAGGAGGACTTTGAGTGGGAAAAATTCCATTAGCGGAGGGTTTTGACTGCCCATAGGCTTATCGAGAGGGAACCCGTTGGCTGGCGCTTTCGTTGCCATCTCCAAGTGGGAGAAATCCGATCAGCGTGACGTGAATGCTTTTGGCTTCTGAGTGGGGAAAATCTAGCAACGGAAGGAGGAATCTGAGTGAGAAAAATCCCACAGTGGAGGGTGTTGACTACCCGTAGCCTAATCGAAGGGGGAGCTCGTAGACTGGCGCTTGCATTGCCATCTCCGAGTGAGGGAAATCCCACTAGTAGGATGTGCAAACAAGGAATTTCGAGTGGGGGAAATCCCAACAACAGAGTTGGGTTTGCAGTCATCTCCGAGTGGATGAAATCCCTTCAGTGGAGCTGCGAACTTGGTAGGACTGCAATGGTTAGGGGAAAAAAAATATAATTTTATTCAGACAAGGAATATAATCAAAGTACACAAGGAATCGTGTATAGAGGTATAGCCCTATTTTTATTGGAGATGCAGGATAACTCAATCGCTTTGTATTGGGTGATCTTGTGTTAATGTTGGGTAGGCAACGGTGCGTTCGGCTGTCCTGATCCGGTAGCGGCTTTGGGGGTAAGGACATATTCTTTGAGGAAGTCTTGGCAAATGAGCTCTTTCAGGTATTCCAGAGGCTCCAACAGTAGATGATCTTATGCCCTTTATTGTCGTGATAAGAATGATACTCTTCTGCTCCAGGATGTGTAGGATCATACCGGATTGGTCTAGGCGCATGACCCACAGGTTGGTCATTGATGGCATTGAAGACCTCGTCGATGGGGAGCCTAAGCGGGGTGAAGTGTTTTGTCGGCTTGAAGGTTTGAAGTGGACTAGGTGAAAGAATCGGGAGTGCCATCCTTATGGGAAGGTTGCCCCGATTTGGGTTCCTAACTCTAGTAGTAGCTTCATACTACAGTTTTGACTTTCCCCATCGTCACCGCATTTGGTGTAGTGGTATGCAAAGCTCTTCATATCTTCCTCTAATTAGATGTAGAGCTGAGCTCAGGATTGAAGCTCAGAATTGAATCTTACTCATCCGAGTGACATCATGCTTCAGTAAATACTTATTCAAGGGGTGAGAAACCTATAGCCCGGTGATGAATACGAGTGCAGGGACATCCTCACTGCAATTGAGAACTTTGTCCAGTTGGCTCTGGAAGTAGTCGATATAAGACTTTAGGATGTCACCCTGCCTCATTTTGACAGTGAGAATGTCGTGGTTATTCTTCTTGGACCCTCGGCGAGAGATGTACTGGGTGAGGAATGCTTCAGTTACCTTCTCAAAGTTGTGGAGAGAATGTGACGACAGAGAGTGGAACCAATCCGAGGCCATGCCTTTCAAGCTGGACGAAAAGGTTAGGCACAAGAGCGGATCATTGCAGGAGTGAGCCATCATCTTGTCCCGAAAGTGCCTAATATGTTGAATCGGGTCACTCGTTCCGAAATAGTAGTCAAAAGTTGGAGTTGTGTACTTCTTCAAAACTCACACTCCAAGATCTCTTCAGAGAGGGGAGTCAAAGTCTCTGGTAGCGGCTTGTCTTGGTCCACTTCAGAGTTGTTGTTTAGCTTCCTCGATCCATCTTTGGATCAACTTATCGAGGGCTCGGATGTTGGGAGATAATTCAATTCTTCTCCGAGCTTGGCGGTCATAAGGTTTGAAATCACCTAGAGGGGGGTGAATAGGTAACTAGCTAATCTAAAGATGAATTATGCGGAATTAAAACTATTTATGCAAATTAAAAACTATTAAGCTAATACACAAGGTATAACCAAAGAGTGTAGCCAAATTCCCAGTGAAGGGCTCTGAACTATCTCCTTAAGATTCCTCTAGATAAGAGTTGAGATGCCGCTATGGCTCTCTTGGTTGAATACAAGTGCGAGCAAACAATCCCAAGCATATAATAATAAGGCACAAGATATATCAAGCATATAAAGATAAAAGCAATATAAGGATGCAAGATATAAACACAAGTAAGAGATAGAGAGAGAGCAATCGCAAACACGGGAGACTTGTTTCGAGGTTCGAGCACCCTTGCTCTACGTCCCCGCCTTCAACACTATGAAGGATGTCCACTAGAATTGATCCCACCGGATCACTCGGTGCCGCAACACCTACAAGGAGTTCACACTAGAACTCTTGGACTCACTAGTCCCCTCACTTGTTCCCGCAAGAACAACACACGCAAGCACACTAGCTTGCTGAGGCCGCACCTCTACACCGAGCTTCCATAAGAACTTGAAACAACACTAACCCGCAAGTTCGTCTCCTCAAATACATGGTAGATTTGGTGATCTCATCACTTTGATCACCTCAAACACTCTCACAACAAAGATCCCTAGATGATTGATATAGCAATAGATAGCTCAAGTATGTATGAGAAAACAAGAAAGAATGGTGGAGAAAAATCTCAAGAATTCTCTTTTCAAAACACTCTTGAAAAACTCTTCTTTTGATGTGGAAGTATTTGCTCTAAAACAAGTAGAGATAAATACTTAGAAAGGTAGAAAAAAAAAGCTTGAAAACTCACTCAAAATCTTGTAGAAAACAGTTCAAGGGAACCCTAATTTATAAGCTCCCAAAATACGGCCGTTGGAGGCCAAATCAGCAGCTGACGCTGTTGTCGATCGACCGCCCGATCGACCGGCCAACGGTCTGATTTTCGACCGTTGTGTCACCGGTCGACCGCCCGGTCGACCAAGGCCTGGATACAGAGAGCAGAGCTCTCTGGCGGTCGACCAGCCCTCCAGCCAAACTGACTGTGCACGTTTGTGCACATCGGTCGACCAGACCGGTCGACCGACTTCTGTCTTAGTCGACCGGCAAAAGGCCTGGTCAAACATTTTTTAGGGATTAAAACTTAGTCTTTTTTATCTTTAATAAAATCTATAAATTTTCATAAATTCTACAAAAATAAGTTCATTAATATACTTTAATATACAAACATATTTGATTAAAAATCAAAATATATTACAAATATTTTGAACTATTTTTGTGATATAGAAATTTTGGCCTAAATAAAAATCTGTATTTTTTAAAAAATAATCTCCAAATTGAAAAATAATTTTTTTTAAAACTTCTCCAAATATAAAAACAAGATATTTTAAACACTTTTGAAGCTTAGTGTGTATGGATATGATCCACCACACATATATAATGAATATTTATGTTTTTGACATTAAGCTCTAAAATAGGTTTTAATAAAACACATGTATATTTTGAAGCTTAAAAACCAAAATGGTATTTTCTAAAACACATATAAATCTTGTGTGTGTGTGTAAAAGAATTTGAGCAACCCACCAAATAATCTATCCTTTACATTTTATCTAAAAACAAAATCTTGACACTTACAAAACCCGACTCAAATCTTCTTGAAAATCTTCTTCTCCTTCTTGACTTGGTCCAAACTTTGATCCAATGAGCTAGACTCCTCTTAAGTACTTGATGCAATCTTGATGCGCGAGCTTTTGAATCAACACGTACTAGCTCCAAAACTTGACTTCGAATCCTTTGTTGAAGCTAAACACCTACTAAGATCTTGATCAAATATCTGAGACTAAATAAACACAAGATCATTAGTACTATAACTACATGAGTTAATCATCATCAAAACTTGAGTGATGGGCCTCTGGACCAACAATCTCTCCCTTTTTGATGATGACAAAACTCATGGAGTTATATATGCATGGATTAAAGATAAGCTTCATAGAAGCTTCCCTTAACTCATGCATAACAATAAATAAATGGATATACAATGAAGTGCATAAAACTAAACAAACATATATGTATAAATAAGGAGATAAACATGCATAAAACCAAATTCTTCTCCCCTTTATGCATAAATAAAACATATATGCATAAACAAGAAATATACATGCATATATAAACTCTCAAAAATTTTCTCCTCCTTTCTTTCAATTCATCAACAAAGGGGCGAAAACAAATTAAAACAATAAATATATATGTGATATACATTCGTGAAGAAGAGACAAGTTAGCTCCCCCTGCATATATGCATTACATGAAGAAGGGATGACAAGACCCTGACTGACATAAAGCATAATATACAATGTATAAGCGGAGATGTTAAGCCCCCCTACACACGTATACCACATAAAGAAGAGATGTCAAGCTCCTCAATATAAGATACACTCAACATGAATCTATATATAGAAGAGATGTTAAGCTCCCCTTACATATAGGCAATATATATCAAAATATTTTAAACAAAAATTTTGATAATACTTAAAGCAAAATTTTGAGAGTTCTTAAAAACAAAATTTGGTACCACTTGTAAATAAATAAAATTTTAAAATATCAATAGAAGATTTTTGATACCAATGAAAGTATAACATTTTATATTTTGATACCAACTGAAAATTATTGTAAATTTTGAGACCAAATAAAATGTAAAATATGAAGTATATTTTGATATCAATTGAAATACCAATTGAAAATAATGTATAAGCTCATTAAGATACCAATTAACATTTAAAAATTAGTCAAGCTTAGTATAAACATAATTTGTGCTTTAAATATCTAAATATTGTAAAACAAGCACAATCAAATCATATATATATATATGAAAAAAATACCAATTGAAATTGATATACATTGAAATTTGAAGCATACATATATAAGAAAACATATGAGTATGCAAAAATAGAATTTTCATGAAGTTCATGTGTATTACTCATAACTACCACCCTATTGATGCACATGATAAAAGATATTCAATTTGAGCATACAAGGCATGGTCGCCCAACCATCCGCCCTTATAAGGTAAAAGTTTTCAAAAAAATAATATTTGAAAATAGGTGTATATTGAAAATACTACCAAATGAAGAATAAATAACTAGTTTAAAAATAATTTTTTAAAAACTAGTTAAAAATTCTTCAAACATGAAACCAAATCATGTATCTCATGAATCTTACTAAATACACAAAAATTGACACTCGAAATCTATAAAGCTCAAAAATTCTCATGAAAATAATATCATGAGTAAACAAATGAAGTGTGAGTGTACAAAAATTATATGAATAGCATATTCATGAAATAATCAATAAGACTCAAAACATGAAATTCTTTTTATCAAACAAATATGAAAATTATAAAAATTTATTTTTCATTAAACTCAAACTTCAAGGTATATGTATGTTCTATCAAAACTAACAATATACATACATATCCCAAATACAAATGAGTCCATAATGTAATTTGCATGACGGCAAGTGACTCAAGACATGTATATTTATTAGTTTTAGACAAGAATAACATATACAAAAATAGGAAAACAAGCGTAAATGAGGGAATCATCAAAACTAGATTATACATGTACATTAATGAGTACAAATGAGCAATAAAGTACAAACATATAAGAATCAATTGTTGCTCACTACTTGTATAAGTATATACACAAGTTTTAATGAAAAGTTCATCTATATAAGTATTCACAACATGAAGCACAAAAATCAAAACATACTAAAAATATAATCTATGGAAAAGCATGTAAACTAAATGAGAGTTTAGAGATAGTTACCAAACCATATGCACTATCCTCTAAGTCTCCGAACCATGGTGGTCCTCCCACCAAACTTCCTTGATAGGGATGCATCAATTGTAGTGTTCATCAAGCTCATGCATTCACCACCAAGGCACCAACCCTCTCACGTCATGTGAGAACCCACTCCTACATCAAACACAAGAGGTGGAGATTTTGGTACCCATTTTCTTTTGGGTCCACGAGAGTTAGCATCATAAGGAACCCAAACATTTTTATTTGTAAAATTTAAAGAATTTATCTTATCAAAACAAAATTTTGCTAAATGGCCTTTGCGGCCGCAATGTGTACATTTGTACACTCTAACATGCACATGAGAATGAGTGTGATCATGATGTGCAAAGTGTAACATATGTATGCCGTGGATTATGTGCATGAACATGTGAAGCTTGTTTCTTTTGAAACAAGGTTTCCAATTTAGAATAATTAAATGCACAATTGCTCAAAGTTGAGCTCAAACAATTTATTCTATTTTTCAATACTTGAATCTCATTTTTATCAATAGTAGCATGAAGAGTATGGCAAGAATGAGAATCAACAACCTTTTTCTTTTTAGAAATGCTTTCCTTTTCTTTTGAAACAAATTTTCTTTTCAATGAGTTATTTTCTTCCAAAATAATTTCTTTTTATTTTTTCATCAAAATAATTTTATTTTTCAAAGAATTATTTCCTTCACACATATCATTTAATTTAGAAGACAAGAAAATATTCTCCTTTTTTAAAAATTCATTTTCATTTGAAATGCATTCAATTTTATTTTGAAAAGAATATTTTTCTTTTGAAGTGGACTAATATTTATTCTTCAATCTTTTGGGGTCCTTCTTAAGCAAATCATATTTTTCAAGAAGTTGTTGACAAAATGCAGCAAGCTCATCATATGACATGTCAATATCCTCATGAAGCTCGGATTCGGAATTTACCTCAGGGGGGTTATCCCCTTGAACCATGTAGCATATGTTGGAAGCATCACTTCTATCATCCGAGTCGCTCCCCACATAGTATTGCTTTTGTTCGCCAAGAGAGGCTATAGTGTTTCATACTACAAAAGCTGATTCAAAGTTAGCAACCCTAGATAAATAATCATCATTTAGGGTTGACTTTAAAGCATGGATGGCTTTTGAGTTAGCCTCCAGATGTTTGTCATTTAAATAATATGAATCTTTAATTGTGGCAAGATAAACATGAATCCCTAGGGTTTTGAGGTACATTGACATCTTAACTTTTCAAATTTGGATGTTAAGAATGTCAAACATGGGAGGTGTCATGAAATCCATGTGTGTGTACAAATATTGTGATTAGCTAAAATGAGGATCTTTAACTCTAGGTTGTTAGACCCAAATCAAGAGCACTAAGCTCTGATACCAATTGAAATCACCTAGAAGGGGGTGAATAGATGACTAGCTAATCTAAAGATGAATTATACAAAATTAAAACTATTTATGCAAACTAAAAACTATTAAGCTAAACACACAAGGTATAACCAAAGAGTGTAGCCGAATTCTCGGTGAAGGGCTCTGGACTTTCTCCTCAAGATTCCTCTAGATAAGAGTTGAGGTGTCGCTATGGCTCTCTTGGTTGAATACAAGTGCGACTAAACAATCCCAAGCATATAACAATAAGGCACAAGATATATCAAGCATATAAAGATAAAAACAATATAAGCTTGCAAGATATAATACAAGTGAGAGATAGAGAAAGCAATCGCAAACACGAGAGATTTGTTTCGAGGTTCGAGCACCCTTGCTCTACGTCCCCGCCTTCAATACTATATAGGATTTCCACTAGAATCGATCCCACCGATCACTCGGTGCCACAACACCTACAAGAAGTTCACACTAGAACTCTTAGACTCACTAGTCCCCTCACTTGTTCCCGCAAGAACAACACACGCAAGCACACTAGCTTGCCGAGGCCGCACCTCTACACCGAGCTCCCACAAGAACTCGAAACAACACGAACCCGCAAGTTCGCTTCCTCAAATATAAGGTAGAACACTTTGGTGATCTCAACACTTTGATCACCTCAAACACTCTCAGAACAAAGATCCCTAAAGGATTGATATAGTAATGGATAGCTCAAGTATGTGTGAGAAAAAAGATAGAATGGTGGAGGAAAAACTCAAGAATTCTCTTTTTCAAAACATTCTTGAAAAACACTTCTTTGATATGGAAGTATTTTCTCTAAAACAAGTGGAGATAAACATTTAGAAAGGTAGGAAAATTAGCTTGAAAACTCACTCAAAATCCTGTAGAAAACAGTCCAAGGGAACCCCAATTTATAGGCTCCCAAAATATGGCTGTTGGAGGCCAAATCAACAGCTGACGTTGCTGTCGGTCGACCGCCAGGTCGACTGGCCAATGGTCGGATTTTCGACCGTTTGCCACCGGTCGACCGTCCGGTCGACCGAGGCCTGGATACAGAGAGCAGAGCTCTCTGCCAGTCAACCGCCCAGTCGACCAGGGCCAGATCTAGAGAGCAGAGCTCTCTAGCGGTCGACCGGGTCGGTCGACCGACCCTCCAGTCAAACTAGCTGTGCACATCGGTCGACTGGACCGGTCAACTGACTTCTGTCTCGGTCGACCGTCCGGTCGACCGGCAGAAGGCCTGGTCAAACATTTTTTAGGGATTAAAACTTGGTCTTTTTTATCTTTAATAAAATCCCATAAATTCTCATAAATTTTACAAAAATAAGTTCATTGATATACTTTGATATACAAATGTGTTTGATTAAAAATAAAAACATATTACAAATATTTTGAACTATTTTTGTGATATAGAAATTTTGGCCTAAATAAAAATCTGTATTTTTCAAAAATAATCTCCAAATTGAAAAATAATTTTTTCAAAACTTCTCCAAATACAAAAATAAGATATTTTAAACACTTTTGAAGCTTAGTGTGTATGGATATGATCCACTACACATATATGATGAAATATATATGTTTTTAACATTAAGCTCTAAAATAAGTTTTGATAAAAGACATGTATATTTTGAAGCTTAAAAACCAAATGGTATTTTCTAAAACACATATAAATCTTTTGTGTGTGTGTAAAAGAACTTGAGCAATCCATCAATTAATTTATCATTTACATTTTATCTAAAAATAAAATCTTGATACTTACAAAATCCGACTCAAGTCTTCTTGAAAATCTTCTGTTGAGAATCTTCTTCTCCTTCTTGACTTGGTCTAAACCTTAATCCAATAAGCTAGACTCCTCTTAAGTATTTGATGCAATCTTGATGCGTGAGCTCTTGAATCAACACGTGCTAACTTCAAAAATTGACTTCGAATCCTTTGTTGAAGCTAAACACCTACTAAGATCTTGATCAAATATCTGAGACTAAATAAACACAAGATCATTAGTATTATAACTACATGAGTTAATCATCATCAAAACTAGAGTGATGGGCCTCTGGGCCAACAAGTTTCTGTTTGAAAATTAGGTAAATCAACCTCGTTGTTGGAGAAATCTTCATGGAGGGGAGATATCGATCTGGGACGCCTAAGGTTTGTGATGGGCCCATCGGTCTGGCCTCTGCGATTCCAGGCTTATTTTCCGGCTGAGTCTGTTCCTAGGCTCTTTGGAGGGCGACGAGCCGCACCTAGATTTGGTTGTTGAGACGCTTCAATACCTCCTGCTCGGGGGTGGCATTCTCGCGGCCGAGGGAGGCTTGCTCTCGGTCGCAATCTGATCAGATATGTTGCTTCTTTATCTGGTCATTTATGTCGGCGAGCATCTGAGGGATCTGGCCTTTGTATAACGTCATCGGTTGGATGCTGGTGGCTACCTCTTGAGGTTAGAAGGAGTCAGTGTCCTTGATAACATGCTATCAACCATCGACAGGTAGGGGAAAAGTGCCACCGGAGGTGCTGTTAGTCCAATCTTTTGAAGGGATGCCATTTGAGTGATGATTTGCTTTCTCGAGACCATCGACGCTAGGGAAGAGGTTTTTTTATAGTGATTTTGGACTAAATGGAGGAAGATCTTGAGTATAGACTCATATCTCAATGAAAGCGTCACGCCCCGCTTCTCAAAATACCCGAAAACGGAGTCGCGACGAAGGTCGGCGACGTATATATGCGAGAAAAATACCCCATGCATATACGCTAAGCCTAAAGTGAGCTGAACAAGTTATAAAATCTATTACGATAAATCAATCTCACTGCAATACTACATATAAATAACTAACACAATGATAGCAGATGAATAAAAGAAAGAAATGATAACTGGACACGATATAGATAGAATCAGGAAATAACATGAATAAAAGAGAGAGAATACCTAAAATCAAGAAAAGAGAGATTCTAGCTCCTCGTAACGCATGTAATCCTCTCCGAATACCTGATCAGTAATAAATAGCCACAGATCTGGATATGCAAATCCAGGGAGTCAGAACTCCTGGTGAATGTGTAAGAATAACCTGGAAAGATGCATATACATATTGATTGAGATTTTACCTGCACACAAAATATGAATATTAGATCTGAGAATTAAAGGTGTGCGAGGTGCTCAATTCTAATCCGCTGTAGCAAGGCTATGCGGGTCGTGATCCTCAGGGAGGGACTGCGATGGAAGCGTTAAGCAAGTTTCTCTAAAGTTTTTTTTATTAGTTAAATTAGAAAGGAAGTGGTATTTACAATGGGTCGGCAAATAAGAATTGGGAGAAGTTGTGATTTAATCTACAAAAAGAAAAGAAAAGAAAAAGAAAACTTACCTCTTCAGTCTCCTTACCGTTTGAACCGTTGCGATGATTTACCTTTTCTTGGAAGGCGTACAAGCATGGCATATAGGATCGTCCGCCTTCTTAACTATGGAATAAAAAGCAACTATGAAGACCTGTTCATCGCCATAGGCCATCAAGGTTCCTTCTTCGGCTAGGTATTCTCGGAGCAGTTGGATCTCATGGTGGGCAAGACATTAGAGAAAGAAACAATGTCATAAAAAATAGAAGAACGATGATAGAACAAAGATAGAGACACAATAAAACAAGAATAGAATAAAAAGAACAAAAACAAGCTTTGATTTGACTATTAAACAATGGTGGAAAATTACAACTTACACCGGCTGTCACCATCAGTACAAGTGGATCCCTTCCTCCATGAATACATCATCTCCTCTCAGCTTTCACAAAAAGAAAATAAAAATTTACAATGGAAGAAATAAAATCTAAACTACAAGAAAACCTAAAAACCCTAACTTTTGGCCCTTTGCTGGACGCTGGACGACTCTGTACGTTGCACTGCAGGGGGTATTTATAGCTTCAGAAGGGAGAAGAGTCCTGGATAAAGTCGCCCACGAAATCTAGTAATCTGCTTCATCCAAAATGCCGCAAAAACCTGGTCTTTGCCGCAATTTTGCGGCAATACTGGCTCTGCTGGCCACGCGCTTTGGCGCGTGGCCTCTCCTGATCCGTTCATCTGGGCGTTTGCTTCTGGAAGTGTGATCCTGGCTCTTCATCTTGGGATTTCGAGATAACTTAGAAATCAAGTTATCTAGATCTTGAATTCTCCCAATCTCTTTTAAACGAATTTCCTTATCTCTGCATCTTATCTTTGTCTTTCATCCTCATCTGCAAGTGTTTAGGGTTGGGTAGAATTCTATCCTTCCCTCATCTTTAATAATTGCAACTTTAGCCCTTGTGTATTTGCACTTTGACAATTGATATTTGCACTTTTGCACTTGGGCTTTAAATGTGGGCTTTTGGGCTCTTTTTAGGCTTTAATTCTTTCTTTTTATTATTTCGAGGCCTGCACACAATAAATCACAAAATATTAATAAATGTGCAGAATTAAATGAATAAATATAAAAATGTGATGGTAAATGTTATGATAAAAATGCACTTTTCACTACCAATCACACCCCCACACTTATCTTTTTGCTCGTCCTCGAGTAAAAACAAAGAAAAAGAAAAAGAAAAAGAAAAGAAAAATTAATCTAACCTAACTCACTTTCGTAGGAATCACGGTTGCACTTAGCATGTGCAACAAGCCGTTAAACCTCTAGGTTACCGTAGAGGACGAGTGTTGTCTCGTGAGGGTTTTCAGCGGATTACACCCACAAAATCCATAAAAAGAAAAATATTTGAATTATATTTGAAGAGACTAAGTAGTCTATAAGTTTTAGGATCCTCACTTTTATTCATTCTTCAAACTTAGTCTTTATAAAGTTAATTGTTTTCCATTTTAGGTAAGAATTAAAATTGAATTTCTAATATAGTCTTTTTCGTTACCAAAAATCATATGCATCCTTATGAATTTTTACTAAGAATTCCTTAACTTGGACTTTCATGCCTCTTTATTTGTTTAATTTTTTTTTTTATGTATAACGCATCTAATTTTCTTTCGTATAAGCATTAAGGCTTCTTGAGGCCCTAATACCTAACTAATTGATTATTAGATGTGTTAATAAATTTTTTTTTTAAGCATGTATAACTCATCTAATTTTCTTTTGTGTAAGTATCAAGGCTTCTTGAGGCCCTCATACCTAACTAATTGACTATTAGATGTGTTAATACATATATCATATTTCTTAGTTTTATTAGGCTTTCTAATCCACCCATGTAGCGAACTTAAAGTCGATGACTCCCAAACCGGTTGGCTTTAGGGCACCAGGTGAGAAAACACCCCGCGGACTCAAATTCGAGTGAACTAGGCCCCAAAACTAAGGACTTTATTTTATTTACTCACCTTTAGGCATGAATACTTATGCTTCTTGAGGCACATGTATCCAGCTTAATTAGTGATTTTCTTTTTTTTTATATATATATGAGGCACAAAGGTCTTTGTCTTAGAATCCTAGATATGCATTAGGTATGCACATTTCATTAAGGTAAAAATTAAGACTAACTAATTATTCAATTTTTCCTCCTATACCTAAAAATTCAACAATTTATTTATTTTGACCAAGTTTTTAGAAATCCTAATCATGATTTTCCTAATCCTTAAAACTAACTTAGGTTTCTTTCAAAAAAATAAGTCAAAATACTGTCCTTTTTATTAAAAAAAAATTTTTTTTTTTAAATTTTAAATTTTTTTTATTAGCAAATTTTGTTAGTGTCTACTTATGTTAGTATGTTAGTAAAGCCCACCCCCACACTTATCTCATGCATTGTCCTCAATGTATGAATGAATGCATATATGCATGAAACAGAACAAGGAAAGGCGGAAGTTACCTTAGGGTGGTGGTTCCGGAGGTGGTCTAATTGGTCCACGAAATGCGGCCCAATCAAGATAACAGATAATTTGGTGGAACCCACCAGAAACTTTCCTTACATAACCCACTAAAATATATGTATAATCAATTTTTAGTATTTCCACCCCATCAAATTTCCAAATTTCATAATAAATTTCAGAGTTAATTGTCTCAACCTCCTTGTCCCAAAATGGAGTATGAAAGATGGAATTATTGACTTGGACATTATAGGTACGGGAACGAATACCGACTCAAGGAAGATACTCAAATCAAGTAAGGGCTCAGGAGTCGGGCTAGGTTCAAGAATTGAGTCCAAGTCAAGAAATTGAAACTCAAGTCCACAATCTTCTTCCCACAATGGAATGTGACCTAATATGGGTAATATCTCTTTACTTCCAATATTAAGGAATTCTAGCTCATCGCCATACAATTCTTCAAAACTAAGGTCAACATCTTCCGTCAGAATTGTACAATCAGTTTCAGAAGTAAAGAGATTGTGAGAATCTAGGTCGCATATCTCATTGGGCTCAATGTAATAAAAAGAACTTGCCAATTTATCCATAGGATTTTCAAAATTGCACAATTGGTCAAGTTCAATATGATCATCTAAAATGGGTGATTCAATTTCATTATGAATTGGAATAGGATCCAATGTTGACTCGGGAAAAGTGAAATCAGGTGGAGACACTGGAGTCATTATTGGATCAGGAAATAAAATTGAATCATCAAGTTGAAGATCATGATCATATTCATGTTCAAGTTCTAATTCATGAAAGGAAAAACTTGCCAAGTTATCAGATTTTGAAGTTTCGGCAAGTTCACATGATGGCACTGAAATAGAATCTTGTTGTCCAAAGCAACTTGGTTCGTCGGCTCTAACAGAATGGTCAACAATATCAGAAATGGCCGAACGGTGAGAACGTAAGGATTGAACCATCAGATCTATGTCACGATCACGGGCTAATCTAGCCTGAGTCATGGCGGCAAGCATCCTTTCATAGTCGATAGGTGCATCATGCTGTGATTGGACTTGAAAAGATGAAGTGTAATCGTGATGAAGTTGTGAGTCGGTGGACTCACGCATAATCATGTCTGCGATTGATGGTAATTGTTGCTTGGACTCATGCATACTTATTATTTCCCCGATAGATGGTAATCTATTCTGAATGGGGGGATCCAAGTATGAATCATTGAAAGAATGTGGACTAGATGGATATGAAGGACAATTTGGTTGAGAATTAGACTCGGGGGACTCGAAACCCCATGAACTCTGTGACGAGTTGAAATTATTATGGAAATTATAGTCATAAGATGGAGGGTGTTGGCTATATTCATTCGGATAAGACCATTCCGGCACACTAGATTGGTCAAAGTTATGATATGCCGGGTTGGTAATATCCGAATAATAGTTAGGTGTGTAATATGAATTAAAATTGGAATTATTATTATATGTCATATCACACCAACACAAACAAAAAAAAAAGAAAACAAACAAATAAACAAACAAAAAAATTCTAACCTAAGTTAGGGTAGACCTATGACCTAGACGACTCCTAACTGGTTAGACTGTCCACGGGAGGTAGGGTGCAGACTTTGACCACAAGTTAATCAGCCAGGTCAGGGCAAGAGTGGTAGGAGGTTTTCCGTCAAAGACGTTCCTTAATTAAATAACCACCAATCTTCGGGTTTTCGGCCCTCAATCCCTTTCCTAGACACTGATTTGACAAGAGTCAACTTCCAGCACTGTTCCCCCTTAGGATAATCTCCTATTGAGTCCGAGATGTCCCTAGGGCCAACGTCTACTAATTTTTAAGTTAGGCTTGGGTTAGTGAGTGCTCGGGATATGATTTTTGGGCTAAAGAAGGGTGATGAAATCCCCACCTTATCTTGTTAATGGGTTATGCCCTTAAGATGAATTAGTGCAAGTGTACAAGATAAGTAGATAATATTCACTCAAAGTAGAAAATCAACCAAGAGATGAGTCCTACTCTACATGCAATGCGTACGTACCTTGCTCCAGCACTCTTCAACAGTAAAATAAAGTAATTGAAAAGACACGTGCCTAATATGCAAACGTCTAATCAATTTTTATCATTAACAACAAATTTTTTACTGTTGATTTAATTAGCAGTATACAGGTTTATCATAGAACAAAATCAACAAAGCAGTAAACAGTATTTGCAAATTTCAGTAACCTGCAAAAAATTGAGTCAGTAATTCACTGCTACTGCCGCGGATCCGCGGCAATTGTCGCGTTTCTGCGGCAAAGTAGCAGGCTCTGCTGCTCTGCCTTCGAGGGCAGAGGCACAGAGTTGCTATATGTCCACTTCTGCTGCTGTTTTTCTGTTCTCCAAACCTGCAAACAGAAAAGAATTAAAAGAATTAGTTAATAATTAAATTTTTTTTATTAGAGAAAAACTTACCGTCCCTCCCCGGCAACGGCGCCAATTTGTTGATTGAGATTTTACCTGCACACAAAATATGAATATTAGATCTGAGAATTAAAGGTGTGCGAGGTGCTCAATTCTAATCCGCTGTAGCAAGGCTATGCGGGTCGTGATCCTCAGGGAGTGACTGCGATGGAAGCGTTAAGCAAGTTTCTCTAAAGTTTTTATTTTTATTAGTTAAATTAGAAAGGAAGTGGTATTTACAATGGGTCGGCAAATAAAGAATTGGGAGAAGTTGTGATTTAATCTACAAAAAGAAAAGAAAAGAAAAAGAAAACTTACCTCTTCAGTCTGCTTACCGTTTGAACCATTGCGATGATTTACCTTTTCTTGGAAGGCGTACAAGCATGGCATATAGGATCGTCCGCCTTCTTAACTATGGAATAAAAAGCAACTATGAAGACCTGTTCATCGCCATAGGCCATCAAGGTTCCTTCTTCGGCTAGGTATTCTCGGAGCAGTTGGATCTCATGGTGGGCAAGACATTAGAGAAAGAAACAATGTCATAAAAAATAGAAGAACGATGATAGAACAAAGATAGAGACACAATAAAACAAGAATAGAATAAAAAGAACAAAAAAAAGCTTTGATTTGACTATTAAACAATGATGGAAAATTACAACTTACACCGGCTGTCACCATCAGTACAAGTGGATCCCTTCTCCATGAATACATCATCTCCTCTCAGCTTTCACAAAAAGAAAATAAAAATTTACAATGGAAGAAATAAAATCTAAACTACAAGAAAACCTAAAAACCCTAACTTTTGGCCCTTTGCTGGACGCTGAACGACTCTGTACGTTGCACTGCAGGGGGTATTTATAGCTTCAGAAGGGAGAAGAGTCCTGGATAAAGTCGCCCACGAAATCTGGTAGTTTGCTTCATCCAAAATGCCGCAAAAACCTGGTCTTTGCCGCAATTTTGCGGCAATACTGGCTCTGCTGGCCACGTGCTTTGGCGCGTGGCCTCTCCTGATCCGTTCATCTGGGCGTTTGCTTCTGGAAGTGTGATCCTGGCTCTTCATCTTGGGATTTCGAGATAACTTAGAAATCAAGTTACCTAGATCTTGAATTCTCCCAATCTCTTTAAACGAATTTCTTTATCTCTGCATCTTATCTTTGTCTTTCATCCTCATCTGCAAGTGTTTAGGGTTGGGTAGAATTCTATCCTTCCCTCATCTTTAATAATTGCAACTTTAGCCCTTGTGTATTTGCACTTTGACAATTGATATTTGCACTTTTGCACTTGGGCTTTAAATGTGGGCTTTTGGGGTCTTTTTAGGCTTTAATTCTTTCTTTTTATTATTTCGAGGCCTGCACACAATAAATCACAAAATATTAATAAATGTGAAGAATTAAATGAATAAATATGAAAATGTGATGGTAAATGTTATGATAAAAATGCACTTTTCACTACCAATCACATATAAATGTAAATATATGTTATAAACTGGAATAAGAAACGATATGAATAAATAAATAAATAGTAATGTGGATAGCATACAGTAGAGTATGTATCCAGTCAGGATTCAATCAGATATCTACCACGATCTATATATCATGCAGATAGAGTCAGTCAGTACTAGAGTCTAGTGTCCAATTAGGTCAGGTGTAATATCGGCTGTCCAACATACATACATGTATCAGAAAAAAGACAATCAATTATAGTACATTATGAACAGTTTATTATTATTATGTCAGTGAACACCAATTGCCACCTGTAATAGACGCATCTCATACTACGCCCATCACACGTGACAATCGAGGTCCTAAGTTATTGATGTTGGCCCAAAGGCCTTTAGCCCAATATCCCGTTGAATATTTTGATGATAACAAACCATATTTAGTTATGTATTTAACAATTTTGTTTAAAAGAATTTTAGGTTCAAAACAAGTTGATTTGACGGCTCCACTATCAAGACTCACAAGTTTGGATGCCGCTAAAGATTTGCATTCCTAAGCTAAGCACATTAGAAAGCTTCGGGAACAAGATTCTGAAGAAAAGACCAAGTCAAGATCAAGACAATGAAAAAGACCGAGATTTGTATTTTTACTTTTCTTTTAGACTTTTTGTCAAAACCTAGATGTTAGAAGTAGAGTTATGGGATTGTCACTCACACACACATTTTAGTTTGGTTCATGGCTTCAAAAATAATTTCTATTTCCAACTTAGTTTTATAGTTAACATGTTTTGGAAATTTGTTTTAGAAACTTTAAGTTTTGAAAAACCGATTTTTGGAAAAACAAGTTTTTATCAAAGAGGATCTTTATCAAAATGTTTTAACATGTTAGAGTAGTGACTTATGATCATACTCCTATTTTTATAAGGTCCAAAATCTCAACCCAAAAGACCAAAACCAAAAACCCAAGTTCTGGTTTCTGCAGTGTCTGATTTTTTAGAACTGACAGGAGCCGGTCGACCGCCGGGTCGACCGACGTGCACATTGTGCATGTGTGTACGTCGGCCGACCGCTCGGGTCGACCGGGGCACTTACAGACTCTGTTTGTTCGGGTCGACCGGGGCGGTCGACCGTTGTCCCCCAACGGTCAGAAATATGACCGTTGGCGGTCGACCGGCCCGGTCGACCGGCAGCTGTCAGAAAAGTCTGACAGACTCCAACAGCTCTATTTTCTGACAGATTTTGTTGGGATCTCACCCCAACGAATTTCTCTTGCTGTCTTACCCTGTTTTTCAACCCCTATAAATAGTGGGTCACTTCAACATAATACGACACCAATTTTCACAACATTTTTCACATCAATTCTTTCAAGCTTTTATTTGAGAAAAGATTTTCAAAGCCAAAATTTCCATACACCCATTTGAAGCCTTTACCTCTACTTCACTCTAGATATTTGCACTACACAATCCCAAATTCTACATCTACATATTGGTTATAGGATTGTGCTAAGTGAGCGATTTTCGATCAAGTGTGATCATTTTCTTCTTGTGTAAAGTTGTAGAGGCATCGGCCTCAAGGCGAGCTAGTGTGCTCCGGGTGGTGTTGCGGCATCACGAGAGATAGGACAAGTGTGTCCTTGTATTGGCGATCCGGTGGGATCAACAATAGTGAAAATCCTTCAAGTGTGAAGGCGGGGACGTAGAGCGTGGCTCGAACCTCGAAAACATATACTTGTGTTTGCGTTTGCTCGAATTTTCTCTAAACTCAAACTCCTTTATTTCTTGCACTACTTATTGTGTTTATTGCTAGTCTTTTAATTTGAGCAATTTGTTAGTAGAATTTTTAATTCCGCATTATTGCCATATTTCATATAGCCATCACCTATTCTACCCCCTCTAGGTGATTTCAATTGGTATCAGAGCCTAACCCTACAATTTGGTTTAACCACCTTAGGGAGATCCTTGTTATTTGGCTATATTAGTTGCATTCTTCATTTATTGTGCTTTATATTATTCATCCATGGCATCACTTGACTTTTCTAGCATCAAGTCCCCACCAAAGTTTGATGGCTTGAACTTTCTCATATGGAAGGTCAAGATGAACCTCTTCCTTAAATCCCTAGGAGTTAGGGTTGCTAGGTCCATTACAAAAGAATTTATTGAACCCCTCACTGATGAGAGCTCATGGTCCGAGGACACCTCCAAGGATTATGAAGCTAATGCTAGAGCCCAATATGCCTTGACCCAAGCCTTAAATGAGGATGACTTATCACGCATCATAAATTGCAAATCCGCATTTGAAGTTTGGAACATTCTTATTGTGACTCATGAAGGAACGTCACAAGTCAAAAGATCTAAGATCGACTTGTTGCGTTCTCAATATGAGAACTTTTATATGTTTGATAGTGAGAGCATTGATGACATGCTCACGTATTTCACCAAGATTACTAATGCTTTATCTTCTCTAGGTGACGCAATTGACAATGACCAAAAGATAAGGAAGGTCATTAGAGCTCTTCCCAAGGCATGGGAAGTAAAGGCTACTACCCTCAAGGAACTCAACGATAGGGAGGAGATGGACTTCTCCAGTTTCATCGAAAATCTCAAGACGCATGAGATGGAGATGAAAGTAAGAGAAGAGAGGGAGGCGCCCAAGAAGAAAGCGCTCGCCTTCAAAGCCACTCCAACCATTCTTGAAGAGGATGACTCATCGGAGGATTGCGATGAGGACTTCGCCATGCTCATCCGGAAGGTGGGCAAGATGTTCTACAAGAAGGGGAGGCAAAGCAACTTCCGAAGAGGGAGACCTCAAGGAAGGTATGAAAAGAAAAGAGAAGAACCCGGTCCTTACTTCCATTGCAAGAAGATCGGACATCTCATAGCTGATTGCCCCGCACTTCAAGCTACCACCTCCAAGAATGCCCCAAAGAAGAAAAAGGCTATGGTAGCAACATGGGATGACACGGAGTCGGAATCCAAGGAGGAAAACGACGCCGCACACATGTGCTTCATGGCACATGGGGAGGATGCATCAAAGGTAACAAACGAAAACTCAATAGATGATGATGAGCTAACTATGGATGAGTTAGTCCAATTTTTTGAAGAACTTCAACATAGGTATGAGATTTCTTAATCTCATAATAAAAAGTTAAAAAGGGAAAATGAATTATTAAAAGATAAAATTAATGTTATTGAAAAAGAGAAAAATGATTTATCAAATGCTTTTAAGAAAGTAAAATTTGATTTTGAAAATCATAAGTTAGCTTGTAAGGGGAAAACCCCCATTATTTCTTGTAATAAAAATGATTTTGTTGAAATGAAAAAACGAGTTGATGTTTTAGATTCAACTCTTAAAAAGTGTGCTTTTGATTTAAACAAATTTGCATCTAGATTTCCCAAGGGAGTAACCCAAGGGAAACATACTCATCATACACATGCACGGAAACATGCACACTCACACAAGCATGCATTTATGTATGGTAGTGGTAGAATTTATATTTGCACGCATTGTGGCCGCAAAGGCCATTTAGAAAAATTTTGTTTTGCTAAACATAATGTGAACAATAAATATGTTTGGGTTCGTCCCGGTACTAATCCTAAAGGACCCAAAAAGATATGGTACCAAAAGACCCACCAAATTTAAATGATACAGGTGGATCTTCTTCCTCCAAGACTTAGGGGGAGACGGTGCCCGGGTGGTGGATGCAACAAAGCTTAAAGAACACATCGCATTTGCATCGCTATCATGGAGGCATCTATTTTGGAGATTGCCCTTGCTTGGTAACCTCTCCATTTAAAAGTTTTTAATTTTGGTGATATATATACACATGTGTAGGAGTGTTAGTTTACTTTTATGCTACATTGATATATGCTTGTGTAAACCTACATCTCTATCATGATTGTGTATATGCTATGTTTGTATATCTTATCTTTTATACCATGTTCATTGTATGTTCACATGCCTAGCCTAGATTATATATATATATATATATATATATATATATATATATATATATATATATATATATATATATATATATATATATATATATATATATATATATATATATATATATATATATATATACACATTGTATTTTCAAAACTAGAAATAAAAATTTTGTAAAAATTTCATATTCAAGCAAATACATTAGAGATGGCAATTGCGCACCTCAACTCATATCTAGAGGAATCAAGAGGATGAAGTTCAGAACCCTTCACCGGGTATTCGGCTTCAACATCTCTAAAAACTTTATTTTTGTATGAAAATTAAATAAAATGTTTTGTGTGAATTTTTGGTTGATATGACAATCTAATGAAGATTTAAAAACATTGTTGGATTCATGCATGTTATATATATTCTACTTTAATTGTTAAATATTTCCTTTCAAAATTTTTTTGGGAGCTCTTTCTGTTCACAGTTTTTGGGCAAAGCCGGCCGACCGGCCCTAACCCCGGTCGACCGCCATTGCCTGAAAGAGAACAAATTTTTGCTCTCTGTTGCCGGTCGACCCGTACGGTCGACCGCTCTGAGTTACAGAGCTCTCGGGTTTTGTCGGTCGACCGTGCGTCAATTTCTGCCCTAAATCTGCCTATTTAATACACTGTTTCTCTCATTTCTCTCACACTTTAACCGGCGATCCCCTTTCTCTCTTTTCTCCAAAAATTTCCAACTCTCAAAATCTCTCAAATTACTTCAAAAACCTAGTTTGATTCACTCATTGTGGGTTAGATCTTCACTCTCAGGGCTTTCTCACCAACAAACTTCAGGGATTTCAAGATCTAGGGTTTGGATTTTTCTCATTTCAGGTAAAAATCTCCTCTTTTATTTAAATCTTGATCTCTAGCTTTAAGAATCTCAATTCCTTGTCAAAGATTTTTAGGTCTCTTGTTGTTTAAATCAAGCCATAACCTTTTTACCCTAAAAATCATCAATTTCTCCATAATGTCTAAGAGATCTAGGTCTGAGAAGGGAAAAAGTGTAGTTCCCTCATCTTCCACCACTCCTAAACCTAAACGACCCTTTGTTAATGACCTAGCTGAAAACCGGTTCATCATACTTTCTAAGAAAGCAGTCATTTCAGGGAGATGTGTGATTCTCAAAGACTTTGAACATCTCCACATCCCTCGTATCCTGAAAAGAAATTCTTTGGATAAATTCATGGCCATTAGGGAACCTGTGTACCCCTCCTTAGTGCATCACTTCTATGCAAATTTTGCTTTTGAGGGAAATCGAGTGAGATCTCGTGTTCTTGGGAAGGATATTGACATTCCCCTATCCCAATTTGCTGATATTCTGCATCTCTCCTCTAGAGGAGTTGATGTTTACACCTTTGATCTCCAAGATTTTGAATATCCGGATGGTGAGTCTGCGCTCACAGCTTCCACCTTGATTCACGGGAATGACAATCCCGGTTTGGTTAGGAATGAGGAAGTGAATAAGTTCACGTTCACCGCCCAAGTCCTAGCCAAATTTGTTTTCTATAACATTTTACCTAAGTCCGGTGAGTATAGAAATGCTAGGGGTCCTGTTCCATTGATCATCTATTGCCTTCTGAAAGGCATTAAGATAAATTTCCCACATCTCATTGCTTCTCACATGGCCTCTGATCAGATCCGCATGTACGGTAGGCATTTGCCTTATGGCATGCTCATATCCTATCTTCTCAAACATTTAGGATTTGATCTTTCTTCGGAAACTTCCTCCGAACCCTCTGTGAACTTGTATTGCACCCTTTTGAAGAGGATGCAGGCTCAGATTCGTCGAGCCCCTCCTGAGCAGCCCCCTCCAGTTCCAGTACCAGGATCTTCATCTGCTCCAGGGTCTTCTTCGGCCCCAGGGATTTCCTCTGCTCCCGGTCCATCTTTATCTCCTGAGTTCCAGTCCTTCATTTCTTCTGAGATTCGCTCTCAGATCCAGGAACATCAGTCTTGGATCGAGCAGCGAGACGCAGCCTTTCGTGCGGATATGGAGCAGCGAGATGCAGCCCTTCGCGTGGAGATGGACTCGCGCTTCCAGGGAATTCGCAATGACATGTCTTACTTTGCGAACGCCATGAGATTCGTGGACTCGCAAGTTGGGACACTATTTGCGAAATTCGATATGCTTGGTCCAAATCCCACGACCATTGCTCGTCCTCTTCCATCCTCCGGCCCTCCATTTCCTGCCAGAGACCCTACTGTTGTTCCACCTCCACAGCCAGGCGTTGCTGGCATCGATCCAGAGGAGGCAGGTCATGAGGATGATGATGATGATGAGACGATGGCAGAGGGTGACGCTGAGGAGAGTTCGTCTGAGGAAGACGACGCTGAGGAGAGTTCTTCAGAGGACGATGCTGCTGGTGGTGCTGAGTGACCTGCCCCTTTTGATGATGTCAAAAAGGGGGAGAGTTATTTATGAGAGAGATACATTTCATATTTTGTGTACTTGACTTATGTATTTGTGTTGTGTACTGGTATTGTGGTGGACATGTATTTTTGTATTGTGTCTGGACATGTTTTTATATTTATGTTGTGTGTTATCTTTTTATGACATGAGTACCTTTTGGCATGGACATGAGTATTGTGGATTATCACTTGCTATTTATCATTTGTGATACTTATCTATGCCTGAGTATGATTTCTTTATATGCATGTGTTGAGGGGGAGCTTCAATTGAAGTCTCTACCAAAAATATTTGTGATAATTATATATGTTTTGTCATCATCAAAAAGGGGGAGATTGTTGGCCCAAAGGCCTTTAGCCCAATATCCCGTTGAATATTTTGATGATAACAAACCATATTTAGTTATGTATTTAACAATTTTGTTTAAAAGAATTTCAGGTTCAAAACAAGTTGATTTGACGGCTCCACTATCAAGACTCACAAGTTTGGATGCCGCTAAATATTTGCATTCCTAAGCTAAGCACATTAGAAAGCTTCGGGAACAAGATTCTGAAGAAAAGACCAAGTAAAGATCAAGACAATGAAAAAGACCGAGATTTGTATTTTTACTTTTCTTTTAGACTTTTTATCAAAACCTAGATGTTAGAAGTAGAGTTATGGGATTGTCACTCACACACACATTTTAGTTTGGTTCATGGCTTCAAAAACAATTTCTATTTCCAACTTAGTTTTATAGTTAACATGTTTTGGAAATTTGTTTTAGAAACTTTAAGTTTTGAAAAACCGATTTTTGGAAAAACAAGTTTTTATCAAAGAGGATCTTTATCAAAATGTTTTAACATGTTAGAGTAGTGACTTATGATCATACTCCTATTTTTATAAGGTCCAAAACCTCAACCCAAAAGACCAAAACAAAAACCCAAGTTCTGGTTTCTGCAGTGTCTGATTTTTCAGAACTGACAGGAGCCGGTCGACCGCCCGGGTCGACCGACGTGCACGCTGTGCATGTGTGTACGTCGGCCGACCGCTCGGGTCGACCGGGGCACTTACAGTGCTCTCTGTTTGTTCGGGTCGACCGGGGCGGTCGACCATTGTCCCCCAATGGTCAGAAATATGACCGTTGGCGATCGACCGGCCCGGTCGACCGGCAGCTGTCAGAAAAGTCTGACGACTCCAACAGCTCTATTTTCTGACAGATTTTGTTGGGATCTCACCCCAACGAATTTCTCTTGCTGTCTTACCCTGTTTTTCAACCCCTATAAATAGTGGGTCACTTCAACATGATAAGACACCAATTTTCACAACATTTTTCACATCAATTCTTTCAAGCTTTTATTTGAGAAAAGATTTTCAAAGCTAAAATTTCCATACACACATTTGAAGCCTTTACCTCTACTTCACTCTAGATATTTGCACTACACAATCCCAAATTCTACATCTACATATTGGTTATAGGATTGTGCTAAGTGAGCGATTTTCGATCAAGTGTGATCATTTTCTTCTTGTGTGAAGTTGTAGAGGCATCGGCCTCAAGGTGAGCTAGTGTGCTCCGGGTGGTGTTGCGGCATCACGAGAGATAGGACAAGTGTGTCCTTGTATTGGCGATCCGGTGGGATCAACAATAGTGGAAATCTTCAAGTGTGAAGGCGGGGACGTAGAGCGTGGCTCGAACCTCGGAAACATATACTTGTGTTTGCGTTTGCTCGAATTTTCTCTAAACTCAAACTCCTTTATTTCTTGCACTACTTATTGTGTTTATTGCTAGTCTTTTAATTTGAGCAATTTGTTAGTAGAATTTTTAACTCCGCATTATTGCCATATTTCATATAGCCATCACCTATTCACCCCCCCTCTAGGTGATTTCAATTGAAACTAATCAATTGAGACATTGTCCATGCTTTAGGTGGGTCTCGTACATACCCGAGACCACGGCCCAGACTACTGGCGCTGAACTAGGCTCTACTACAAGGTAGTCAAGAACATGTATAACATGTATAATAGGAACAAGAACAGGACGGGGTGCCAGTCACCCCCCGAGAACCCTGCAGTGGAACCCTCTTTCAGCTGTGCAACCTATATCCTAAGTCCACCCAAAATACAGACGTTGTCTCCTCCACCAATTTTTTCAATCCTAGTGTAAGTTGCTTAATGTCATGTTATTAGTTTATCAAGGTTATTTAATGTACATGTTACCTAGACCACTGGGATAACTCGGTAACAACATCAACATGTGTAATCAGGATACCGGTATAACAGGTTATATAATGTCAGCGAATAGGATACCGATATAACAGGACATGCAACAAGTATAACTTGAGGGTGTTGTTACCGTATACAATATTTTTTCAGCAATTATAGTAACATGGACATTATAGTTATCATGTAAATGTCATGTATAATCAGTCAAGTTTTCAGGTAAATCATGATATTCAGAATATGTAATGACCTGCTGGCCTGAATAGAATAATCCGCGCAAAATATTTAAACAACTAAGATCCTCAAAGTCATCAATATATCCAAGTCCCAATATATAAAATACATACTCATTTATATCCAACCAATCATCACTATCCAATCTTAATTAAGACCATCATACACTCTCACTTCCATTAATGTCAAATATAAGATCCAGAAATCCAAATAACTAGTCAATTAGGCATATACATGCCACCAGGTCAGGTCAAACCAATCTACGTCTACTCCTCAACCCAAGGTCAACTCCAATTCAATTGAGTGTACTAACAAATCCAAGTCCAAGATCTCATTCTTTTAATAAAGAATCTTCAAATTAATCAATCATCAATATCTAACCAAACTCTCACCTATTTTACCGTCAATAAGAATAATCAAATCTACTGATAATGTCACTCAGATATCAACTCGTATAACTACCATCATGAACCAATCAAATCCAAGATCTAAATATAATTATAGCTTAAGTTACATCACTAATAGCTCCAATCCTAATTCAGATAATAACTAAGGAGTGGGACATCCTCAAGCTACATGAAATCTAGAAAGTCTCTGTACTAAACCTCGATATCAATAAACATCATTACTCAGATAATTTATCAGTGAATAAATCTAAATAAAATACTTGCAACTAATAATTTAAAATCAGTATTATGTGATAGATCAAAATCAAGATAAAACACCCTCTAGTATGATCAGAACTCAGCTATTATTTATCTCATCTAAATGTGAATTAAGATCTCATGTAAATCTCAAGTTGAAATTCCAAGCATCAAGAGAAAACAATCTCCTAAATAAGGTACATCTTATTTAATCCATCTTTATTGTCTAAATGAATTCTCGTCTGAAGTATCATTAAACAAATGTCCGATAATATCTCAAATAAATCTACAAATATGAATCAGGCCAATCTCAAATCAATCCAAGTCATAGTCTAAGGTGTACGACAACTAGCCTAGAATCAAAAATAATAATCCTCCGCTCATGCAATAATATTGCTAAACACTCATATGAACTAACTAAATAAGATGAATACTCACCGATGTCTCATGAAAGATTACATGTAATCACACTAGTAAAATAAGTCAGATGATCACATAAAATGATACAGGTACTCATATAGGTAAAATAAAGCAGATGATCATATGAAATAAAACAAGTAACATATACATACATATATATATCTGATAATAGTGAATGAGAAAATAATACAAGAGCAAATACTCACAAGTATCATCTCAGTAAATTTTAGTAATATAATTACATAATAATATAAAATTATTTATTAAAAATTCTTGTTTAACTTAAGGGGAAAAGAACACTCCCTGAACTCAATCCCAAGTCCAAAGCACTGAAATCATGAGGCTCCGATAAATCTACATAGTTTATTTCAATAGAAATTGTTAGAATTTTTAAAAGTATATTTTACTTAGGGGTTATAAGAGGTTTTAATCTTAATTAATTAGTTTGAGGGTTAGGAATATGATCCTCTGGGTCTAATGAATTTAGTAAGTTTAGTTTAAACCAATTTTTAATTTTTTTGTTAGATTTTTAATAGGCTTTGAACCATTAAAATACTTAACGAGTCTAAATTTACCATTAAGGAATAAGGTTTTAAAGTGGGTGGTTTGAATTAATTCATATTGTTATTTATCTAAATTTTTTATTATAAAAGTAGAAGTATTGTAGACTATTATTTATATTTTTCTCTATTGTTTTGATATTTTTGGCTAATTATTTTTATTGTGCAAATTCTCCTTTCTTTCTTTCTTTCTTTTCTTTCCTTTCTTTGTTTCTTTTTACTCTGGGCCTCCCAGTGCAGCCCAGCCCTGCCAGGCCTGGGCCAGGCCAGCCCAGGCCAGGCGGGGTCTGGTCGGCTAAAAATATATTTTTTTTTGTGGGGCAGCACAGGGCCTGGCCCTGTGCTGCACGGCCTAGAAGGCCAGGGCCTTCCCAGGCTCGGCCAAGCCTGTTTAGGGCCTGCCCAGGCTAGGCAGGCCTGGCCAGGCCCTGCCCAGGCCAGGCCGGGCTGCTCTCGGCCTGGCCGAGAGCAACAGCTTCTTTTTTTTTTGCAATTCTTTGTTATAAAAATCCCAGAAAAATATTTAAATTAAAATATGGGTTGGTATATCTTCACATGTATTTTCTTGTGTTGGATTTGTGGTTGGGTTTTGATATATAAAAATATTCATGGAGATCATGGTGTAGGCATGATTTTTTAATAAACTATTTATATCAAATAAATTACTTACTTGGATTTGATCTCCCCTATCACGTTCCACCATCTCTACACTTCAAGATCCCTTTCGTTCATGCTCCACTTGAGGAGAAAAGAAAGGAAGTGGGGAGAGTTTGGATTATGATTTTCTCTTGAGGTAGAAAAAAGAGAAGAAGTTTAGGGTTTTTATAGGTTATTAAGGATTTAAAAATTAGAATTTCAGTTGGGTTTAAATTGCTTGATTTAGTAGTTAGGATTAGGATGTGAGTTTGAATTGGAATTTGAATTATGATTATATATTTAGATTAGATTATATATTTGGATTATATTTGGGTTAATGGGTATAGGCTACATGATAATGGGCTTGACTTGGTCCAAGAGAAAATATAAAAAATATGAAAAAGAATAAGAATAATAACAATATCAATATTAATAATAATAGCAACTATATTAATAATAATTGTAACATAGTAATGGGAAAAATACTAGCTAGTAATTAAAATGATAATACTTAATAATGCGAAATATAAATATAAGGCCAAAATACCATCTACTATCTTAAAATAATTTGTACTATAAATCAAGTTAATAAATAATAATAAAATAACCAGTAAAATAAAATAAATACTTTAAAAAAATACAGTAGTTTAGACCAGGGATATTACAGAAAGTATCAGTTTATGGTGAATAAGAATTGGCTTACCACCACAAGCGATTTGGGCGTTCTCCTCATGGTATTTGTTAGAGCACACGTTGGAAAAAATATCTTTCACGTTAGAAACATTGGTGTATCTAAGACTATCTAAGACCCTCATAGGTGAGAATCGGTAGGTGGAATGGAAAGAAAACACTGTCAAAAGATAACTGCCGAGATAGTGGATGGATGTGTTGTGCAGAGGACAACCGCGGGTGTGGTAGGAATGACCAACATAGGATAACTGCCAGTGTGGTAGGAGGAAGGACTGTGCAGAGGACAACTACAGGTGTGTTGGTGCACTTGCTGAGGATAATTGCCTCAGTGATGCAGTGTGTGTTCTAAAGATTAGAGAAGTGATCCCCTTCTCCTAGGAGACGAAGGTTTATATATGCTTGGCATTAATGTTGGAGGCAAAATTGAGGTAATGTCGTGCTGCACGATCTGTATATACCGAATTTATTGTAACAGCTGTAATCATTGGCACTGGTAAAATATGATTGCATGCCAAAAAATCTGTCATTGCCCATAACTGCTCGTGGTGATAGGGGCATTACACGTTATGAACGTATGAAGGAAGGAGTTGCGTAAGTATCGGTGGAGATCATGGACGATCTGTTACTGGAGCTTTAAATTTGGAGCTGGAACCTTCGGGACGGGGAAGACCTTGGAGTGGTAAAGACCTGGGAGAGGTAAAGGTCTCAGAATGGTGGAATGTGGCTCCGGACTGAGGACGTCTTCGAGACAGAGTGTAGCTCCGGGATGGCCATGAGTGGAGGAGACTCTGGGATGGACTTTGGAAGTTGTGGATTTCTCGAGAGTAACACTTGGTACCTAGGACACGTGTCTTCATCCTGATGTGAGCCAAATTTTGACCATTACAACCGTGTAGCAAGTAATTCAACAAATTTGAAGATAATGTTAGAAGCATATATGTACTTCCATGTCATGAAAAATTAAGAATACAAAAGATGTTTAGATGCATAATTTGATATAACAGGCTACTGACAATTTCAGTAGACTTGCTTGTTGCACAGTCCACCAAACGTAAGCCTGTTTGCCATGTGAAACTTTAGTTTCACTTTTGTATCACGCATTTTTTGTTTGGTCTCTTATTTCTAATTTTGGCCTGGACCATGGCTAGATTGTAGATGAAGTGTTAGCTTATGTTGTGAAAAAGGTTTGGTTTGTGATGGATTTGGAGTTGTACTTGAATGACTCATTTCTTTTGGTGTCCATTTGAGTTAAGGAAGTCTCTGTAAGGACTCAGAGTTTCATCCCAAAAGACTAGCCTTTTAGGTAGAGTAGCCCAAATCCTTATATACCCAAGACCATCATCTTGTCTAGCCAATGTGGGACTATTTGTTTATACAAATCTTAACAATCCCCCTCAAATAAGAATCCAGACTTGCGTCTTAGTCACTTCACTGCACTGTGCTTTATCCGCTTGCACCTGTGCCTGTGCCTGCGGCCTTTTCGCTGCGCTGCGCTGCACTGCACTATGCTTTTTACTGCACCTGTGCCTGTGCCTGCGTTTTTTCGCTGCCCTGCATTGCCCCTTTTACTGCACCTATGCCTGCGCTTACGCCCTGTACTATGCCATCCACTCTTGGGGATCTTCCACACATGACTAAGTTTGGGGCATGACTCTGATACCATTTGTAAGGACTTGGGGCACCATCCCAAAAGACTAGCTTTCTAGGTGGAGTAGCCCAAATCCTTATATACCCAAGATCATCCCCTTATCTAGCCAATGTAGGATTATTTATTTGCACAAATTTTTGTTGGCCCAGAGGCCCCTCACTCTAGTTTTGATGATGATTAACTCATGTAGTTATTGTTACTAATAATCTTGTGATATTTAGTTTCAGATATTTGATCAAGATATTAGTAGGCGATTAGCTTCACCAAAGGTATTGTGGAGCTTTCACAAGGTGATTCAATAGCTCGAGCGTCATGTTCACATCTAACACTCAGTTGGAGTCAAGCTCGGTGGATCACTTTTGGATCGAGTCAATTTGGAGACGGCGTTCTACAAGAAGATATCAGTTTGTTTAGTTTAAGATTGTTTAGATCTTGTTGTAAAGATTAGATAGTGTAATATGCTCAAGTTCACTATGCACACACACTTATTTTAAGTTTCATGTGTTTTGATTTTTCGGTTTAACCGTTCTTGATTTTTAAGTTAAGAACATAGATATAAATTCTTTACATGTATATTGGATTCTATCCATATACATCATGCTTCAAAGTTGTTTAATATCATGTTTTTGTACTTACATGAGTTTTGGAGAAAACGGTTTTCCATTTCAAAAATCCTAGTTTCGAAAAATACAGATTTTGGTTTAAGGCAAATCTTCAATCTCACAAAAATGGTTTAATTAGTTTGTAATATGTGTTGAATTTTTGTCACATATTTGTATTTCAAAGATATAATATGAACTGATTTTTGTGAAATTTATGTGTATTTTATGGGATTTTTTAGTAGCTAAAAAGACAAGTTTTTAAATCCTATAAATGTTGACCAGGCTGTCTGCCGGTCGACCGGACCGATAGACCGAGGCAGAAGTCGGTCGACTGGACTGGTCGACCGACGTGCACGCAGCCAGGGCTGGTGGGCCGGTCGACCGGGCGGTCGACCGTCCGGAGAGCTCTGCTCACTAGAAATGGCCCAGGTCGACCGGGCCGGCCGACCGGCAGAGAGTTCTGCTCTCTATATCCAGCTCCGGTCGACTGAGCGATCAACCGGCTAAAGAGCCGTTGCTCTCTGGATCCAGGCCCGGTCGACCGAGCGATCGACCGGTGGGCTCAACGGTCATAAAGTTTAACGTGGGGCCGGTCGACCGGAAGGGCAATTCTGCCCTTTCCAGCTGCCAACGGGCAGATTTGGATTGGGACTATAAATACCCCATTCCTTGGCTAGTTTTGAACAAGTTTTTAGAGAGCAATTTTTTCCACTTTTACAAGTGTTTAACAGCAAGTTTTCAAAAGAGTTTTTGGGTTTAAAAGATCATTCTTTATTTGTTTTCAAGGGTTAGAAATCAAAGAAAAATAGAGTATTTGGGATATTTGTTTTGTTCTTTATTTCTAACAAATTCTAATTGTTTTCCCAAGTATTTTTCTTTGTTATTTGATTTCCAAACAACTTTATTTTCTCACACTTGAGCTTATCATATCTATCCTATCTATTAGGATCTTGTTTAGTGAGAAAAGATTTGGTTTGTGGTCTTTGTGATCACCTTGTGTTGTAAACCCATTTCCTTGTTGTTGGTATCCCTCTTGTGTAGAGGTGATTGTAGAGGTTGAGTTGGAATCCCTCTAAGTATAGAGGTGATTGTGGTTGTGTGGCCTTGAGTCTAATCCCTCTAGTGAGAGGTAGATTGTTATTTGGCTAAGTGCCTATCCCTTATTTGTGAGGTTGATATTGTGTTGCTTTGTGCCTTGCCTCTAGTGAGAGGCTGTATTGGTTGAGAGAAGAGTTGTGTACTTCCTAATTGTATTTGTCCAAATGCTCAGTGGAGGTTCCATGTGTTGGAAGTCCTGTGTGGACGAGTTAGTAGAAATCCTTCTGTGTGAAGGCGGGGACGTAGAGCTGTGTGCTCGAACCTCGAAACATATCTGTGTGTTTGCATTTGATCCACTTTCTCTAACTCTCTCTTATATTGTGCCTTGCATTGATTCATATTGCTCATTCATACTTATATGCTTGGTATTGTTGTTTGTGTGTCATACTTGTGTTAAACTAAGAGAGCTTCATATAACACCTCAACTCTTATTCAGAGGAATCAAGAGGAGTTAGTCCAGAGCCCTTCACTGGGAATTCGGTTACACTCTTTGGTTACACTAAGTATGTTGCATTTAGTTTTTAATTCCGCATTATTTGTCATTAGATTAGCCGTACACCTATTCACCCCCTCTAGGTGTACTTTCAATTGGTATCAGAGCCTACACTCCTGATATTAGGTTTAACTACCTAAGAGTGAGATCTTGGTTGCTAATCTAGTATTTGCATTTGCACACTTATTTGTTTATTCATACACTCATGGATTGCTTGACCCCTCCCATGTTTGATGTTTCCAACATTGACATGTAAAAATTTAGGATGAGTATGTATCTAAAAACCCTAGGCTTGCATGTTTTCCTTGCCACTACCAAGAAATCCTATCTTGGTAATAGCAAGCATATAGCGACCAATGCATAAGCCCTAATGGCACTTAGAAGCACGCTTAATAAAGAATATTTGTTTATGGTTTCTCATTGTGATTCCGCCTCTGCAGTGTGGAACACGTTGACCTCTCCCGCGCTCCAAAAGACGAATCACGTGGAGATGGAATCTAGTGGAGGAGAATCCGAACAACGTTGCTTCATGGTCCAAGGGAATGACTCCCTTGAGGTATATTCGGATACTCAATTTGATGATAGTTCTAGTTCTTCTTGTAATGAGTGTATGGATGCACATGCTTTAAATTATGAACTAGCTATAGATTGTGAAAAATTGTTAGGAAGACATAATCTCTTGAAAAAGAAAAGTTGTGCATTAAAAGAAGAAAATAAAAATTTGTCTTCTAAACTTTATGTTGTTTTGCAAGAACGGGATGAGATTTCAAATGAGAGGGACTCTTTGAAATCTCAACTTGACCTTGCCCTAAATGAAAATAAAATTTTAAAAAATAAAAATGATTGTGAAATTGTTTTGAAGAAAAATGAGGTTTTATCTTCAAAACTTGATTTTGTAGTAAAAGAAAATGAATCTTTGAAAAATAAAATTATTTCTATATCAAAAGAATTGGATTTGTTTTCAAAGAAAAATACTACTTTGCAAAATGATATTGATTCATATGTTTACCATGCTAGTGTAGCTTCATCATTTAGCATACCTATTGCATGCACCACCTCTTCTATAATTGAAAATGTTATTTGTATGCTTAAGAAGAGTGTTGATTGTTTGGGCTCCACTTTGAGCCAATGTGCCATGAAACACACACGGTTGGAATTCATTTTTCGGAAGAAACAAGTTCCAAATATGCATGCACACAAACCACGGCATACACATGCTCCTCACATTCACACTCATAACACTATGTATGCTCATGTGTACACTTGTACACATTGTGGACGTAAGGGCCACCTTACTAAGTTTTGTTATGATAGAGTACATGATGTAAATTTAGAAAATAAATTTGTTTGGGTTAGGAAAGGTGCTAACCCCCATGGACCTAATAGAGTTTGGATACAAAAGCCACTCCTATTTTTGATGTAGGTGTGGGCTCTCACTTGACGTGAGAATGATGGTGCCTTGAGGTGGATGCGTTCCGAGCTTAAAAGTGACAATTTTGGATGCATCACTTTAAAGGGGAGTTTGGTGGGAGGACCACCATGATTTGGAGACCTAAAGAGCTGTCCTCATGGTTTTGGTAACGATCTCTAAACTCCCATTTATGTTTACATGCATTCATATGATTAATTTTTAGCATGTCATGTTTTCATGATTATTATGTTAAATGCCATGATAGTTAGATTTGTGTCATACATGTATAGTATTTGAGATATACCCATGTTCATATGGATCCATATTTTGTGTTCTCACTTTAGTTTAGCTATCGTATATATCATAATTCTAAACATGTGCATTTACATAATGATCTTATTGATTTATGTTTTATTTCTATGCTTCATGTTTTGATTACATGTTTAGATGTAATTTTTCATTAAACCTTGTGCATATACTTGTACAACTAATGAGCCATAAATTGATTATTATATGTTTGTGCTTGATTGCTCATTTGTACCCATTAGATATACTAGTATAACCTAGTTTTAATGATTCATGCATTTTGACTTGTATTCCCTATCTTTATGTATGTTTTCATATTTGTGATTAGCTTCATGTATATGTCTATTTTATCTAAACTAATAGTTATACATATACATCCTTGAGCCACTTGCTTTCATGCATATACTTTTGTGGACTCGTTCATATTTGGAAATATATGTATACTCTAGTTTGTACTAAACATACATATACCTTGAAGTAAATTTAGTTTTGATAATTTTTTTTAAGGAATTTCACATTGAGCTTAATTGCCTATTTTCATGACTATGTCTTTCACACAAAACTTATACACTCACATTATTAGATGTTTTCTCATGATTTTGTTTTCATGAGTATTATATGTGCTATATAGACTTTGAGTGTCATTGGTTTAGTGATTTTCATGTTTCATAGAATATATTCTTATTTTATTCCTTACTTGAAGGATTTCATGCTAGTTTACAATTTTATCATATAACTAGTTGCGTATTCTTCATGTGGTAGAGTTTTCAAACGTGTTATAATTATTTTCAAATTTATTTTTGAAAAACCCTACCCATCTATGGGCGGTTGGATGGGCGACCATGCCTTATATGCATTATTGAAAATCATTTTAAACATATGCATGAAATGGGTGGTAGGGAGTATGAGTTATACACTTGATTCTTATTGTATTTTCAATTGGTATCACAATTGATATTTATTTTGTATACTCATATTTATTTCTATATATGTATGCTTCAACTTCAAACAATATCAATTTAGATTGGTATTTACATTTTCATACATATATATATGTGTTTTAAGTTTGCTTACTATATCTCTATATCTTTAAACACAAATTTAGTTATGCTAAGCTTGATTTAGTCCTTAATGACAAGTATTTTCAAATTGGTATTTTTATAAGCTTATGCATTGTTTTCATGAGTATTTCATAAAGGGGGAGAAAATTCATATTTTATCTTTCAATCGGTCTTGTTTACCTTTGGCATCTTACTCCTACTCTTTATGTTGAAAAATGATAGCTTAGTTTTCATTTGGTTTCCTATGCTCCTAATGAAAATTATTTTCAATTGGTATATATTTCATTTTCAATATTGGTATCAAGAATATTAAATTGATAGTATTCTCTATTTGGTATCTCTATTGCAAAATGATTTTAGTGTTTAACCAAAAAAATTGGTTTATATTTTTCAATTGGTATCAAAAGTGTAAAATATTTTCAATTGGTACTAATTTTTTACAATTGGTATCAAGATTACCTATATGTTTATTTCTTTCAATTGATATCAAAATTTTTGTTGTTTTGTTTATTTTCAATTGGTATCATAAATTGGTATCATGATGTTTCGATGTATACCTTCATACTAAATTGATATATCTTTCAATTGGTATCATAATGTTTTGATTTGTATTGCTTATATGTAAGGAAAGCTTAACATCTTCTCTATATATAGATTCATGTTGAGTGTATGTCATATTGAAGTGATTAACCTTTCTTTGGTATGTAGTACACGTGTGTAGAGGGAGCTTCACATCTCCTTTTATACATTACATATTATGATTTATGTGGTTAGGGTTTAGTCATCTCTTTTCATATAAATGCATGTATGCAGAGGGAGTTAACTTCACGTCTCTCCTCTTCATGAATGTATATAGCATATATACCTTTATTGTTTGATTTATGCAAAAAAGAAAGAAAAATATTATTTATGCCCTTTTATTGTTTGTACCCCTTTGTTGAGGAATTGACAAAAAGGGGGAGAGATATTTTGGAAGATATTTTGGAGTTTATATATGCATGTTTGATTATGAAAGATATTTTGGAGTTTTATATATGCATGTTTGTTTATATGCATATTTGTTTAAATTGTTATCTTTTACCATTAGTATCAAAAGCATCTTTTGTTGGTATTGGTATCAAGAGCATTTTATTATTCTGTTGGTATCAAGAGTTTTTATTGGTATCAAGAGCAACATTGTTTTAAGAACTTTTTTATTTTAAAATTGGTATCAAGAGCATGTTTATTTCATTGGTATAAAAAATCATGTTTGTTTCATTTCCTTATTTTATGCATATTTATGCATATCTATGTTGAACATTCATTACATATCTTTATTGTTTATTGCTATGCATGAGCTAAGGGGGAGCTTCTATGAAGCTTAACTTTAATCCATGCATATATAACTCTATGAGTTTTGTCATCATCAAAAAGGGGGAGATTGTTAGCCCAGAGGCCCTTCATTCTAGTTTTGATGATGATTAACTCATGTAGTTATTGTTACTAATAATCTTGTGATATTTAGTTTCAGATATTTGATCAAGATATTAGTAGGTGATTAGCTTCAACAAAGGTGTTTTGGAACTTTCACATGGTGATTCAAGAGCTCGAGCGTCAAGTTCACATCTAGCACTCGGTTGGAGTCAAGCTCGGTGGATCACGTTCGGATCGAGTCGACTTGGAGACGACGTTCTACAAGAAGATATTGGTTTGTTTAGTTTAAGATTGTTTAGATCTTATTGTAAAGATTAGATAGTGTGATATGCTCAAGTTCACTATGCACACACACTTGTTTTAAGTTTCATGTGTTTTGATTTTTCGGTTTAACTGATCTTGGTTTTTAAGTTAAGAACATAGATATAAATTCTTTACATGTATATTGGATTCTATCCATATACAACATGCTTCAAAGTTGTTTAAATATCATATTTTTGTACTTACATGAGTTTTAGAGAAAACAGTTTTCCATTTCAAAAATCCTAGTTTCAAAAAATACGGATTTTGGTTTAAGGCAAATCTTCAATCTCACAAAAATGGTTCAAATAGTTTGTAATATGTGTTGAATTTTTGTCACACATATTTGTATTTCAAAGATATAATATGAACTGATTTTTATGAAATTTATGTGTATTTTATGGGATTTTTTAGTAGCTAAAAAGACAAGTTTTTAAATCCTATAAATGTTGACCAGGCTGTCTGTCGGTCGACCGGACTGGTCGATCGAGGTAGAAGTCGGTCGACCGAACCGGTCGACCGACGTGCACAGGACGTACACGCAGCCAGGACTGGTGGGCCGGTCGACCGGGCGGTCGACCGTCCAGAGAGCTATGCTCTTTGGAAATGGCCCCGGTCGACAAGGCCGGTCGACCGGCACAGAGTTCTGCTCTCTGATCTAGCTCCGGTCGACCGAGCGGTCGACCGGCCAGAGAGCCGTTGCTCTCTGGATCCAGGCCCGGTCGACCGAGCGGTCGGTCGGTGGGCTCAACGGTCATAAATTTGACCGGCGGGGCCGGTCGACCGCCCGGTCGTCCGGAAGGGCAATTCTGCCCTTTCTAGCTGCCAACGGACAGATTTGGATTGGGGCTATAAATACCCCATTCCTTGGCTAGTTTTGAACAAGTTTTTAGAGAGCAATTTTTCTCACTTTTACAAGTGTTTAACAGCAAGTTTTCAAAAGAGTTTTTGGTTTAAAAGATCATTCTTTATTTGTTTTCAAGGGTTGGAAAAATCATAGAAAAATAGAGTATTTGGGATATTTATTTTGTTCTTCATTTCTATTAAATTCTAATTGTTTTTCCAAGTATTTTTTTTTGTTATTTGATTTTCAAACACCTTGATTTTCTCACACTTGAGCTTATGATATCTATCCTATCTATTAGGATCTTGTTTAGTGAGAAAAGATTTGGTTTGTGGTCTTTGTGATCACCTTGTGTTGTAAACCTCATTTCCTTGTTGTTGGTATCCCTCTTGTTTAGAGATGATTGTGGAGGTTGAGTTGGAATCCCTCTAAGTGTAGAGGTGATTGTGGTTGTGTGGCCTTGAGCCTAATCCCTCTAGTGAGAGGTGGACTGTTGTTTGGCTAAGTGCCTATCCCTCATTTGTGAGGTTGATATTGTGTTGGTTTGTGCCTTGCCTCTAGTGAGAGGTTGTATTGGTTGAGAGAGGAGTTGTGTACTCCCTAATTGTATTTGCCCAAATCCTCAGTGGAGGTTCCCTGTGTGGACGAGTTAGTGGAAATCCTTCTATGTGAAGGCGGGGACGTAGAGCTGTGTGCTCGAACCTCGAAACATATCCGTGCGTTTGCGTTTGATCCACTTCTCTAACTCTCTCTCTTATATTGTGCCTTGCATTGATTCATATTGCTCATTCATACTTATATGCTTGGTATTGTTGTTTATGTGTCATACTTGTATTAAACCAAGAGAGCTTCATATAGCACCTCAACTCTTATTCAGAGGAATCAAAGGAGTTAGTTCAGAGCCCTTCACCTGAAATTCGGCTACACTCTTTGGTTACACTAAGTATGTTGCATTTAATTTTTAATTCGCATTATTTATCATTAGATTAGTCGTACACCTATTCACCCCCCTCCTCTAGGTGTACTTTCAATTTTAACAATCTCCCCTCAAACAAAGAGTCCCATATTGGCTAGACAAGGGGATGGTCTTGGGTATATAAGGATTTGGGCTACACCATCTCAAAAGACTAGCCTTCTAAGTGGAGTAGCCCAAATTCTTATATATCCAAGACGATCCCCTTGTCTAGCTAATGTGGGACTATTTGTTTGCACAAATCTTAACAATTTTCCCTCAAATAAAGAGTCCCACATTGACTAGACAAGGGGATAATCTTGGGTATACAAGGATTTAGGCTACTCCACCTTGAAGGCTAGTCTTATGGGATCATCCTCCAACCTTTAAATTACAACAATTGGTATCAAAGCATACAGATTATTTCCCAACAATTGGTATCAGAGTAAGGTAACTTGAAGATGTCTACAATCAAGTTCGATATTCAAAAGTTCAATGGCCTCATCAATTTCAGCAGGTGGCAGATTAGGATGAATGCCATCCTTACCTAGAGCGGGTTGAAAAAATCATTACTCGGGAGGAGAAAAAGCCTCAAGACATGAAGGAAAAAACTTGCTAAGTGTTGGATGAGAAAGTCTTGACAGCGATTCAGCTTTTCTTGGTGAACGAAGTGTTGGATGAGTTTTCTATGGAGAAAACAGTGTCCTCGCTGTGGGAGCAACTTCAGGATCACTATCTAAAGAAATCATTGGCGAATCGGTTGATTCTGAAGAAGCGTCTCTTTCTTCTTCGCATGCATGAAGTGAAAAACACCTAGAGTGGGGGATGAATAGGTGTTAATGTTAATCTAGAAACTAAATGCGCTAAATGCGGAAGCTTAAAACAATTTTACAATCACACTTAGTACAACACACAAGTGTAGCCGAATTCCCCGTGAAGGGCTCTGGACTAACTCCTCTTGATTCCCCTAAATATGGGTTGAGGTGCTATATGAAGCTCTTGTGGTTAAGTACAAGTGAGGCACACACAAACAACCAAGCATATAATATGAATAGGCAATATGAATATATGCAAGGCACAACACAATCAAATATGATATGATGCTAAGAATGATGCTTTGCACAATTAAAAGAGAGAGAGGGTTAAGAGACAATGGATCAAACGCAAACAAATAGATGTGTTTCGAGGTTCGAGCCCCTAGCTCTATATCCCCGCCTTTACCGAGAAGGATTTCCAATCCACTAAGGAGTACCGAACTCCTCTCTCAACCGTACAATGCCACCGAGGCAATACAACCACAATCCACCTCTACCGAAGAGGGATAAGGCCCGTAGCCAACAAACAATCTCCACCTCACAATAGAGGGAGCAAACACCACTCTGATCAACCTCTACCAAAGAGAGATACAACAAGTCAAGGAGGGTTTACAACTTGGAGGCTCAATCAGCCTCAAACACTTCTCTTTTTTCACAAACAAAGATCCTAATAGACTAGGATAGAAGATATAGCTCAAGTGAAAATCAAGGTATTTTTGGAAAGCAAATCACAAAGAAAAACTACTTGGGAAATCTCTTATAGATGATAGAAATGTAAATCCAAAACAATATCCCAAAAACCTAGTTTTCTTTGATTTTCCAAAACCCTTGAAAAACAATAAAAATAAAATCTTTAAGCTTTAAAACTCTTTTAAAACTTCTTTTAAACTCTGGAGAAACTGAGAATTTTTCTTATTAAAACCTTGGCCAAAATCCCAAAGGAATAGGGTTTATATAGGCCAAAACAGAAAACTAGCCGTTAGGCTGATCTGGCAGCCTGACAGACTTGCGGTCGGCCGCCCGGCCGACCGCCAACGGTCAGAATTAAGACCGTTGGGGAATCCGGTCGACCGACCGGCCGACCGCCCAGATACAGAGAGCAGAGCTCTCTGGTCCGGTCGACCGGTCGGTCGGCCGGCCCACTGTGCTGCCAGACGTGCACAGCTCTGTGCACGTCGGTCGACCGTAGGGTCGACCGGCCCTTGGTACGGTCGACCGTGCGGTCGGCCGACCTGGCCTATCAGCCAGTTCTGGGTCAGAAAAACATGTTAAAATATTTCTAAAAATTCTTTTATCTCTTCTAAAAATCCCCAAAAATAGTTTTATCATTTTGCATTGATACATAAACATGTGATAAAAAGTTTAGCTCAAATATCAAGCATATGAAACCATTTTTGTGTTTTAACATTTTTACCAAAAACCAAAACTTGTATTTTATCAAACTTGTATTTTTCAACACATGAATAGGAAAGTCAAAATAAGTTTGTATAAGAAGTTTAAGCATGCATGTATAATTAGAATACATCTACTATACATATAAACTATGTAAACTTGTTTTGATCAATCTATTCATGAAAACAAATATCGGTTAAACTAAAAACCGAAAAACCAATATCCAAACATAAAAATGTGTGTGTTGTGCACTTGAGCATATCAACTATACTAAGCTTTACAAATGGATCTAAAACATACTAAACTCTATGATACCTAAGTCTTCTTGACGATCTTCATCTTCAAGTCGACTCGGTCCAAACTCCGTGATCCAACGAGCAAGACTATGTATGATCTTGATGCTCGGGCCCTGAAATCACCAAGTGAAGGCTTCCAAACTCCTCTTTTTGAAGCAATCACCAACTAATATCTTGATCAATGATCTGTAACTAAAATCACAAGATAATTAGTAAACATAACTACATGAGTTAATCATCATCAAAACTAGAGAGGAAGGCCTCCGGGCCAACAATCTCCCCCTTTTTGATGATGACAAAACTCATGGAGTTATATATGCATGGATAAAGTTAAGCTTCAAAGAAGCTCCCCCTTAACTCATGCATAAACAAATAAACAATAAATATGCAATGAATGACAATGCATAATCATGCATAAACAATAAAAGGCTCTAGATACCAATGAAATGTTCAAAAACAAAACATGCTCTAGATACCAATTAAAATTAAACTAAATTAAACTTAATATTAAAATTAAACTAAATTAAACTTAATATATGCAAAATATAAATATGCATATATAAAACTTAACCAAAACTCAAAAACTTTCTCCCCCTTTTTGTCAATCATCAACAAAGGGGTAAAAACCAAAACAAAACAAAATCTTCTCCCCCTTTTTAATACAAAGAAACAATCATCAATAAGGGGTAAATAAAGACAATGTTCTCCCCTTTTTTGTCTAAAACAAAACAAAACCAAATAGGGGTGACAATCAATTAAGATATCAATTGAAAATATGTCAAAGTAGCATCTTGATACCAATTGAAAGTAAACATAGATCAATCAACAAATAGTATATGCGATATACATTCATGAAGAGGAAGATGTGAAGTTTCCCTACATAGATACATTACATGAAGGAGGGATGACAAGCCCTAATTCACATAACGTACACTATGTAATGTATAAGAGGAGATGTGAAGCTCCCCCTATACATGTGTACCACATAAAGAAGAGATGTCAAGCTCTTCAATACAAGATACACTCATCATGAATCTATATGTAGAAGAGATGTTAAGCTCTCCTTGCATATATGCAATATAAATCAAAATATTTTGACTATTTTCTTTAAACAAAATTTTGAATTTTCTCAATTGAAAATCGAATTTCCTCAATAAGACAAATTTGATACCAATTAAAAGTATTATTCTTTTTAAATATATGATACCAAATTGAAATTATTATTTTCTATTCATAAAGTAAGGGAGTGAAAAAGGTAAACCAAATACCAATTGAAATACAAAAACAAATTTTCTCCCCCTTTATGAAGTACCAACTAAAATAATGCGTAGGCTTGAAATGAGATTGAAACTCAAGCTTAGCATAAACACAAATATATATATGTATGAAAAATAGATACCAATTGAAATTGATATTATTGGCATTGAAAAACATACATACATACAAACATATATGAGTATACAAGAAAGGTCAAAATTAATACCAATTGAAAGAATCCAATGATACCAATTGAAACAACAATAATATCAAATGTATATCTCATATTACCTACCACCCATTCATGCACAAGTTTAAAATGATTTTTCAATATAAAGCATACATGAGTATGATCTCCCAGCCAACCGCCCTTGGATGGTAGGGGTTTTCAAAAATAGATTTGAAAAATAAAGTGTGTTTGAAAACTCTACCAAAATGAAGAATATCGCAACTAGTTATATGAAAAATTTGTAAACTATTACGAAATCCTTCAAGCAAGGAATAAAACAAAATTATTTTTCATAAACCTGAAATTCACAAAATAGTCAACACTCATAATCAATTAAGCATAAATATGACTCATGAAAATAAACACATGAGTAAACAATAAATGTGAGTGTACAAATACAATGTGAAGATCATAATCATGAAAGATGGACATTAAGCTCAATATTCCTTTAAAACAAGAAAATCATCAAAAACTTATTTAATCTTCAAGGTATATGTATGTCTTACACAAACTAAGGTATACATACATATCCAAACACAACGAGTCCACAAAGATATATGCATGAAGGCACGTGGCTCAAAGGATGTATATGTATAACAATAATTTGGATAAAATAGACATATACATGAAGTTAAACAAAAACACATGGAAACATGAGAAAACAAATTTCATTTCAAGGTATATGTATGCTTTGTCAATACAAAAAGTATACATACATATCCCTAAACACAATTTAGTCCATATGTATAGATTTGCATGAAAAGCAAATGACTCAAGGGGTATACATGTATATGTTAAAGTTTGACAAAATAGACATATACATGAAACAAAAACACATGATCATAAAACAAAACCAAAATAGGAATACAAGTTTAAAATGTATGGATCATCAAAACTAGACTATATTAGCACATCTAATGGGTTCAAATAAGCATTCAAGCACAAACATATATAGATTTATTTGTGACCCACTATATGCACAAGTATATACCAAGTTTTAATGAAAACTAACATTTAAACATATATTCAAAAACATGAAGCATCAAAACAATATAAAGATCATCATGATAAACAAAAACATGATTATTATGTAAATTCACATATTATTAAACCTATGATAAACATGATAGCTAAACAAATGGTGAGGACACAAAATATGGGTCCATATAAACATGGGTGTCTCAAAATGGCTATACATGCATGTCAAGAATATAATAATCATGGCATTTTCATAATGATCATATAAACAACAAAACATGCTAGAAATAATGACCATGAAAAGCATGCATAAATAAATAAGGAGTAAGAGACCGTTACCAAAACCTATGAGGCAACTTCTCCATGTCTCCAAAACAAGGTGGTCTTCCCACCAAACTTCCCTTGAAAGTGATGCATCCAAAATGTTTCCTTTAAGTACGGAAAGCATTCACTCTAAGGTACCGCTACTCTCACATCATGTGAGAGCCCACACCTACATCATAAACAATAGGGGTGGTCTTTGGTACCCACAACTTTTTGGGTCCATGGGGGTCAGTACCTTCTCTAACCCAAACAAATTTATTTGCTAAATTACAATCATGTATACTATCAAAATAAAATTTAGCAAGGTGGCCCTTACGTCCACAATGTGTACAAGTGTACACATGAGCATACATAGTGTGATGGTGTCAGTGAAGAGCATGTGTATGTCGTGGGGGGTGTGCATGAATAGATGGAACTTGTTTCTTTTGAAACAAAGATTCCAAACGTGTATGGCCCACAACACATTGGCTCAAAATGGAGCTCAAACAATCAACACTCTTCTTAAGCATGAAATATCATTATCAATCGAAGAAGAAGTGTGGCATGCAATAGGTGAAGTGTGTGATACTACCCTAGCATGGCAAACATGTGCATCAATCTTTTTCAAAACTTCATTTTTCTTTAAACAAGCATTTAAATCATTAGAAATAGAAATTATTTTGTTTTTCAAAGCAACATTCTCTTTTAAAACAAAATCAACTTTTGAAGACAAGTTTTCATTTTTCTTTAAAATAACATGACAATTATTTTTAGATTTTAAAAATTTATTTTCTTTAAGTGCAAGGTCTAATTGAGATCTCAATGAATCCCTTTCATTATAGACCTCAACCTTCTCTTGCAAAACATTGTTAAGTCTAGAATGCAAAATTTTATTTTCTTTTTCAATTCCTAGACTTTTCTTTTTCAAAATCTTATATTTTTCAATTAATTTTTCACAAACAATGGAAAGTTCTTCATTCAAAGCATGGGCATCAACATGATCATCACACGAAGAACTAGAATCAAAACTATCTAGTTGAGTTTCCGATTGTACCTCAAGGGAGTCATTCCCTCGGATCATATAGCATTGAGAATCGGATTCTCCACTAGTCTCCTCTTGTTGAATTGGCACTTGAAGTTTGGAGGTGGTGGTGGTGGTTGTCAACATATTCCACACTGCAAATGCGGAATCAAGGTTAGAAACATGCATAAGATATTCTTTTGAAAGCGTGCTTCTAATGGCCTCAAGGGCTTGTGCATTGGCCCCTATATGCTTGCTATCACTAAGCTAGGATTCCTTGGTAATGGCAAGATGAACCTTATAACCTAGGGTTTGAAGGTATATGGACATCCTAGTCTTCCAAACAAGGATGTTGGAAGGGTCAAACATAGGTGGGGTCATGAAGTCCATGGGTCCAAACTATATGTGTGCAAACAAGCAAATGCAAATGTAGACTAGCAAAACAAGGATCTCACTCCTAGGATGTTAAGCCTAAAGTATCAGGAGCGTAGGCTCTGATAACAATTGAAAAACACCTAGAGATGGGGTGAATAGGTGTTAATGCTAATCTAGAAACTAAATGCGCTAAATGCGGAAGCTTAAAATAATTTTGCAATCACACTTAGTACAACACACAAGTGTAGCCGAATTCCCTGTGAAGGGCTCTAGACTAACTCTTCTTGATTCCCCTAAATATGGGTTGAGGTGCTATATGAAGCTCTTGTGGTTAAGTACAAGTGAGGCACACACAAACAACCAAGCATATAATATGAATAGGCAATATGAATATATACAAGGTACAACACAAACAAATATGATATGATGCTAAGAATGATACTTTGCACAATTAAAAGAGAGAGGGTTAAGAGACAATGGATCAAACGCAAACAAATAGATGTGTTTCGAGGTTCGAGCCCCTAGCTCTATTTCCCCGCCTTCACCGAGAAGGATTTCCAATCCACTAAGGAGTACCGAACTCCTCTCTCAACCGTACAATGTCACCGAGGCAATACAACCACAATCCACCTCTACCGAAGAGGGATAAGGCCCGTAGCCAACAAACAATCTCCACCTCACAATAGAGGGAGCAAACACTACTCCGATCAACCTCTACCAAAGAGGGATACAACAAGTCAAGGAGGGTTTACAACTTGGAGGCTCAATCAACCTCAAACACTTCTCTTTTTTCACAAACAAAGATCCTAATAGACTAGGATAGAAGATATAGCTCAAGTGGAAATCAAGGTGTTTTTGGAAAGCAAATCACAAAGAAAAACTACTTGGGAAATCTCTTGTAGATGATAGAAATGTAAATCCAAAACAATATCCCAAAAACCTAGTTTTCTTTGATTTTCCAAAACCCTTGAAAAACAATAAAAATAAAATCTTTAAGCTTTAAAACTCTTTTAAAACTTCTTTTAAACTCTGGAGAAACTGAGAATTTTTCTTGTTAAAAACCTTGGCCAAAATCCCAAAGGAATGGGTTTATATAGGCCAAAACAGAAAACTAGCCGTTAGGCTGATCTGGCAGCCTGACAGGCTTGCGGTCGGCCGCCCGGCCGACCGCCAACGGTCAGAATTATGACCGTTGGGGCATTCGGTCGACCGTCCGGCCGACCGCCCAGATACAGAGAGCAGAGCTCTCTGGTCCGGTCGACCGGTCGGTCGGCCGGCCCACTGTGCTGCCAGACGTGCACAGCTCTGTGCACGTCGGTCGACCGCAGGGTCGACCGGCCCTTGGTACGGTCGACCGTGCGGTCGGCCGACCTGGCCTGTCAGCCAGTTCTGGGTCAGAAAATTGAGTCAGAAAAACATGTTAAAATATTTCTAAAAATTCTTTTATCTCTTCTAAAAATTCCCAAAAATAGGTTTATCATTTTGCATTGATACATAAACATGTGATAAAAAGTTTAGCTCAAATATCAAGCATATGAAACCATTTTTGTGTTTTAACATTTTTACCAAAAATCAAAACTTGTATTTTATCAAACTTGTATTTTTCAACACATGAATAGGAAAGTCAAAATAAGTTTGTATAAGAAGTTTAAGCATGCATGTATAATTAAAATACATCTACTATACATATAAACCATGTAAACTTATTTTGATCAATCTATTCATGAAAACAAATATCGGTTAAACTAAAAACCGAAAAACCAATATCCAAACATAAAAACGTGTGTGTTGTGCACTTGAGCATATCAACTATACTAAGCTTTACAAATGGATCTAAAACACACTAAACTCTATGATACCTAAGTCTTCTTGACGATCTTCATCTTCAAATCGACTCGGTCCAAACTCCGTGATCCAACGAGCAAGGCTATGTATGATCTTGATGCTTGGGCCCTGGAATCACTAAGTGAAGGCTTCCAAACTCCTCTTTTTGAAGCAATCACCAACTAATATCTTGATCAATGATCTGTAACTAAAATCACAAGATAATTAGTAAACATAACTACATGAGTTAATCATCATCAAAACTAGAGAGGAAGGCCTCCGGGCCAACATGAAGGTACACCTATCAAGTCTCACATTATAAAATTTTTCTCTATTATCAATGATTTAGATAAGATAGAGGTTAAGATAGAAGATGAGGATCAAGCACTTCTATTACTGTGTTCTTTATCTTCTTCGTATAAGAGCTTTAGGGAAGTTATCATCTATGGAGGAAAGTCAACAATCAAAGTTAATGAGGTCAAGGAGCATCTACTCAATAAGGACAAAATTGATACCCAGTTAACGGGTGAGTTCTCATCATGATGATTCCGGGTAAGTTCATTATTCAAGGGAGAAGTGTAATAATGAAAGTTCCACAAGTAACTCAAAACACAAGAATTTGACATGCAACTATTATCACAAAAGGGGCACATTAGATCTGAGTATTGGCTTCGAGAGAAGAAACAACCAGATGCTAATGTCACTAACTGGTTAAGGAGATGAAGAGCAGTACGACGTTCTATCTGTTACAAACAGACCAGTTGGTGACAAAGATAGATGGGTCATAGATTCTGAATGTTCACAGCATATCAGTTCTAATAGAAAGATGTTCTCTTCATACACTTCAGTTGAATGGAGAGAAATCTTCATGGGAAATTCTGCTACAAGTAAGGTGATTGGCGAAGGAACAATCCAGTTTCGGTCTCATGATGGATGCATCACTACTCTTCAAGGTGTTTGTCATGTTCCCGAATTAAGGTACAATCTTATCTCTCTTGGAGCCCTACATAGAGAAGAGTTCTGTTTCAGCTCAAAAGGTGATCTTATGAAAGTTTTCAAAAAGGCCCATGTGATGTTTCAAGCCGAACGTGTCGGCAATGTGGATATGTTGCGGAATTCGGAAGTTACAGTTGGTGGATTGCAGTTATCCTCAGCTTCAAAAGCGGTAGTTGTGAAACAATCAGATACTATAATGGATTCGAGCTCGGATGTTCAATTATACCTCGAAGGGAGATTGAGACTAGGTGTGCAACAAGATAGTCCAGATCATTACTCCTATGGTGAAGCAAATTCTCATAGATCTTGTGTGAATCAAGAAGATCATTGGGTAATAAAGTTCAGGTTGGGCATGAACTTATTTGACCTAATCAAGATGTGAACCCCATGAGGGGGTTATGGAGAAGAGGAAGTGAGATGGAGATGAAGTTAAGTTTGTTCAATTATGCGTGGATGCGAGCACATGGAACACGATGGCTATTCTCGGACTTAGACGTATTCAAGTCAAGAGGGAGATTGTTAGGATTATGACGTGAATATGTCATGAAGGTTGATTAATGTCAGATTTGGCAGTTTTCTTTTCTGGATTTGTTTTGAGTTTGAGTTGGATTCAAGTTTCCTTTATTTTGATTGAAGGTGTTTTGAGTTTGAGTTGGATTCAAGTTTTCTTTATTCTGATTGAAGGAGTTTGTTTAAGACTAGGTAAGTTCTATGGTCTATAAATAACCCCTTAGAGGTGGCCTTCAATGTATTCCAAGAGAATCCCATGAATTTGTAATTCCTAAAGGTATAATTCATCTAGATGAGAAATTCGTGGAGAAGCTTAGCCACAAGGGTTCGCTGTTCTTGGCGGCCATCAAAGGCTTTTAACTTCACAGCGTGAAGTATAAGTAATTCTTATTGTACTCTCCCAATGTTTTAATAAAGTTTTCCCCTTCTCCTATGGACGTACACACGATCTGTTTGATCGGTGGAACCACGTTATATTATGTGTTGACTTTCTATCTACTTTGAAATATCTTCTTCTTCTCTTCTTCAAGTTGTCTTAGTAAACCTGTGGTTCGTATCCGCTACGCAGCCCCAGTCGATCCGGTCATAAGGGCGTCCTCTCCTGAAATCACAATAGTCTCCACTATGCGAGCCAGCCAGAAGAACACTTTTTGTGCTGAATGAAGCCACATGGAACAAAATGTCAAAGGTCATGCCATCAATTGAAAGGTTATGTATTTGCTCGATCAGACTAGTTCCTCGTTAGTTAGGACCACTTCCGGTTTGGCTGGTTGCAAATGTAACTGCTACTTGCAAAAATAGTGTTGTGATGATATTAACCCTCTAGGTTCCATGGCTGTTTGGTTGCACTATTTGAGGGGTGGAAACACTGTGCGTGGTGGAGTCCACACACTTTTCGATTTGGGTTGTTTGGTTGTGTTAGGAAAAAAACACACTAGATTTGCTGTAGAGCTCGCCCAAAATCGACGTATCCTCTCTCGTTGGTTTCGGGCGCTGGGGGCTTGGAAACCATTTGGAAATATTGTGCAGGAGCAGCTTTTTTGGCGAAAGTGGCACTCGTGGGCACCGAGAGCTTTCCGCACAAAACACTTTTTGCACCATACAACCCTTTACCATCAGAGAAGGAGATGTTCTTAAGAAGGCCTCTATGAGCTCTAGGGTGGCAATGAGTCGGATTTAGTCTAAATCTTACGAGATCACATGCGAAGTCAGAGTAAATTCATAGACCTGTTTGAGGATTTAGATAGGGATCTGCAGATGGATGCGGATAAGTCGCAAATATTTGAATCCTCATTCACAAAAAAATGGATTTGAATATCTAAATTTTTGATTCGTGCTGATACAGATTCAGATTCAGATGCGATTTTTAAAAATAATGTTGTAGTGGTCAAAATTTAACCACAGTCACGATGATGACATGTCCCCGCTATCAAGCACCATACCTGAGAAGTCCACAACTCCATGAGTCCAACTCGGAGCTTCCACCACATTTAACTTTCCGAAAGTCAGCTTCCGCCACATCCAGCTTTCCCAATATCAGCTTTACCCACATCCCTCCATACTGGAGTTGCCTTCTGTTGAGCATTGTATGTTACTTTTGTACTCTCATTTATCTATTTTATAATCAAAATAATGCTACTCGGGTAAGCATTAGTGTGATTGCAGTACATATGTCCAATTGACAAGGAAAGAAGAAAAAGCAAGTGGAATAGACTGATTTTATACAAAATAAAGATGAAAGTGAGTTTTACAAACATGTTAGGGTATTTTAACCATAACTTCTTTATCAAATTCCAGAAAGGTCATTTAAGGTGTCTACGGACAGATAATTCGAAAATCTACAACTTTCATATTGAGTACTCTTGTTAATTCACACATTTCGCTGGCCATATTGGTCATTTAGAGAATCTATCCAAGCTGAAAATGACTTATTATGTAATAAATTATTGTTGAGGTTTTTTCTTGTAAAACTCAAATATTATATGCTATTGGGATTTAGGATTTGATTCATTTGTTAGGGATTAATTTATTTGTTGGGAATCTAATTCATTTGTTTGGGATTTGATTCATCACTTGGGATTTGATTCAATAGCTTGTAGTTAGAATCAAATAGTTGGGATTCGTGTCTGAGCCTATAAATTGAAGGCAGAGAGCAACAAAGGAGGAGGCCGGTAAAAGACTTGGCAGAGAGCTAGTAGGAGGAGGAAATTAATTAGGAGATTAAATAAGGGCTTAGTGGCGTGTTTTGTTTAAAGAGAGTACTGTAATTTTTATTTTTTTAGAGAGAGCTTATGTAATTCTTTTGTACATTGAAGATCATTAGCTGCGAGCTTAATATAATAGAGAAGTTTTCTTCTTTTACTTTCAATTTCTTTTTCATGCTTGAGTTATTATTTATTTTTCATGTATCTATCTTTTTTTAATAACTTTATGATATAGGGTAAAGGACTCGGGTAGATGATCCCTTCACAATCAACTTCACGAGAACAAGACTTTGTATTAAATTCGGGTTTCATTTTTCCTATCTCTCTCTCTCTCTAATTTTTAATTATTTTTTCCAATTAATGCCTCTCATAGGTTAATACTTTCTATTTCTTATTTAATCTCATTAATTTTAATTCATCTTGAACCTTAATTGTTAAAACAATTTCAAACTTCCAAAATCCAAATCATTCGTTCGCCAAACTTCCAACTAGATACAAATTGAAATTCGGATTTTAAAAATTGTGGTATTCTATAAGTCTATGGGATTTGACCATTTTCTTACCACTATGCTATTTTTCTAAAAATTTAAAAGCAAGATCCGATTTTGTAATTTGTGTGCGGTGCAAACAACCATAGAAATTTCACAATATTCTAGCCGCAACAAATTTTTGGCGCCATTGTCGAGGACTTGTATAAAAAAAAGTTTTTGAAAATCGATATTTAATTTTTTTTCTAGCTGTAAAAAAAATAAAAAAATTAAAATTAAAAAAATTCTTTACTTTTTATCATCCTTGAGATCTAATTTCTAAATTTTTTTTGCAGGGAAAATTTATGAGATAATTGGAAATTTGCACAAACATGAGAGCGCATGCTTGCTTGCTAATTGCACTGCTCTAAAAAAATATTGCGTACTTCAGAGTCATCGGGAATGTTGATATCTTTCTAACTCTACCCACGAATCTCCTGTCAGTGGGGTTTTGTAAGTGCTTTTGATTGAAATTGTGGTGTATTGGTGCATTTTTGCATAAAAAATCTTAAGAGCTGTCCCCCTCACATAAGGTCAGAATTTCATTACTCGTTCCTTAGCTCAAAAATCACAATCTCATATAGGTTTCTCATGAGCTTCAATTAATTTAAAATAAATTAGAACTTGACTACTAGAATTTCAAGTTCATTAAGTGAATTTATTGTGAGAACACTCTGGTGATTACTTTCAAACTTTCAAAGATGAAGCTCTTTGTGTTAGAAAGGGTAACTTAGCCATTGCAGCGGTGCCTGACCTGGAGGAAGGATTGGATCACTTATTTGACAATTTTAACCGGTCAACTCACAATCTTTCTAACCCAGTTAGAAGCTATCTAATTAGGAAAAATTTATTCTCTTAAGATTAGTGGCTAAAAACTGATTACCTTCAAATTAAGCTCAAGATAAAGAAACAAATTGATTGAAATTGATTGATTGATTCATTTGTTTGCAATCTTTTCTAAAAACTTAAGGTTCTATCAAAATCTTTTCTTCAGCACAGTACCCTGGTTCATGCTACAGTGAGTCTATGTTAATGATCATTTAAAATTCATCCTTATTCCTGATCATTCTATTAATTTTTTCTCCATTTCTGATACAATGGGTGATGCAAATTAACCCCGTCAAATGACCTTAAAGGATCACATGTATCCTATAAGGTTCGTTCAACCTTCTTGTATCACTTTGCTGCCCCTTATGACAAATTTCGAAATCAAATCCAGTATGATACAGTTGCTTCTAGTTTTATGAGGATTGACTAAATAGAACTTGTACCAACATATTAGAGAATTTGAGGATATTTGTGGAGCCATGAAATATAACCAAATGACTAAAAAATTTCTAAAATTTAGGTTGTTTCCATTCTCTCTGAAAGAAAAAACCAAGGCTTGGTTACTTTCTCTCCAGCCAAGAACGATCACCACTTAGGTAGATCTAGCTAAAGCCTTTCATAAAAAATTCTACTCAAAGTAGAAGACTGCTTTTGTACGTCAAACTTTTAACACCTTTCGTCAGTTACAAGGAAAGACATTTTTCACGTACTTTGAGAGTTTTAAGAACCTTTTTCTTGAGTATCCTCACCATGGATTTGAAAAAATCCATTTGATCTAAATGTTGTACGATAGCTTAGACTACCCAACTAAGACAATGGTCGAGTCCCTTTACAATGATCATTCACAAGTAAAACTGCAATGCATAAGTATTTTTCGAAGAGGTAGCAGAGAACACGTTAGAATGGAAACCTGTCTGTATTGATGCTAAGCAACCCACCACCATCACAACTACCTCCAATAAGAGTGTATGCATGGAGTCAATTTCAATTTTGAGAATAATGCCAGAATGGTAGCACTAGTGCGAAGGCTTGAAGCATTAGAGATGAGCAACGGAGTACAATCTTCGGCTCCCGAACCGTTTAAGCCTGTGGTGTCCCCTGGTTGTGTCCTCTGTGACAGTCATGACCATCTGGTAGAACAATGCCATGGGTTACCAGTTATCAGAGCTGAACAAGGAAATATACTCAGTACATTTTGCATGCCCAATCCAAACAACAACCCATTCAGTGAAACATACAATCCAGGATGGTGGAATCATCTAATTCTTTCTATGAAGACATCTCAAGGACAAGGATATGGTAGACCACCACCTTTTCAAGGACCACCTCCTAATAATCAATTCCGTCAAGGGAACCAATTTACTGTCGCACCATCTGTCCCTCCCTATATCCCTCCCAATCAAAGAAAATCTTATTTAGAGGACATGTTCCAATAGTTTATGCAGAGCCAGGCTTAAACTAATCAGAATCAAGCCCAAATAAATAATGCTACGTCTCAGGCAATAGCTAAGATTGGGATTCAGTTAGGTCCCATAGCTGCATCTATAGGAGGAAGAGAGAGAGAGGGAGGGAGAAATTTCCAAGTCAGACTGTGCCAAAGCAGAGTGGACAACTTGTTCCTCCAAATGCTTCAAAAGGCCAATTTGAAGTTGGCTCTGGTTCAACTAACAAAGAAGTCCAGACTATTCACATATTATGGTCTGACAAGAGGGTGGACAACTAAGTCCAACTTCCATTTGACAACCACCTCAATTCTGAAAATCTCAACAAGGAGAAAGAGATCACACCAGAGTCAACCAAGAAAGATGCTAAAGTTGTTGTTGACACTTAAGAGAAGCTCTTTGTGCCCAAAGCTCCATTTTTTCAACATCTTCAGGTCAATAGGAAGAAAAATCACTGTGAAAGAATTTTAGAAGTATTCAAAAATGTCCAAATCACCATCCCTTTTTTGGATGCAATCAACTGGATTCCTTCTTATACCAAGTTTTAAACGACCTCACCACTGTTAAGAGAAAAACCTTTATTTCTCGTGAAGCTACATTTGCTGCACAAGCATCCTGTCTCATTCAACAAACTATTGCTCCAAAATATAAAGATCCTGGGAGCCCAACAATTTCAGTCAGGATAGGAAACAAGATAATTGATCGGTGTCTATTAGACCTGGGAGCGAGTGTAAATCTTTACCCAATTCTGTGTACAAACTACTAGGTTTGGGGGAGTTACAACCCACTAACCTTACCTTACTTTTAGCGAATAGGTCAGTTAAGATCCCCAAGGGAATTATTGAAGATGTCATTTTGAAGGTCGACGAATTTTATTTCCTACGGACTTTATTATCTTAGACACTGAATCGGTGATGAATCCCAGCAGTCACTCTCCTGTGATTTTGAGTACACCATTTCTTGCCACTGCTGATGCTGTCATTAGATATAGGAATGGAGTAATGATCTTGTCGTTAGAGAATATGACAGTCGAGCTAAATATTTTTCATACTAGTTCCCAACCAACTGTAATGGATGACCATGAGGAAGTCAACATGATTGATATTTTGGTCAGTCACACATTGGAGGAGTCATGTTATGACAATCCTTTGGAAAAATATTTGGCACATTTTGGATAGAATTTTGATATTGATGAGTTCATAGATGAGGTCAACACATTGTTAGATTCTATTCACATCATTGACACTAATTAATAGAAAATCACGGTAGAATCCTTACCCGTGTCAATATATATTCTTGTTCCATCAATCATTGAGCCTCCAAAGTTGGATATCAAGCCTTTGCCTGACACGCTAAAGTATGCCTTTCTAAGTGATTTTGAAACCTTACCTATGATCATTTCTTCTCATTTAGACAAGGATCAGGAAAGGAAGTTACTAGATGTTTTTAGTGAACATAAGAAAGTTATAGGCTGGACCATAGCAGACATCAAAAGAATTAGTCCCTCTGTGGTAATGCACCAAATTCATCTCGAAGAGGATGCCAAAACCATGAGAGAACCACAAAGACGTTTAAATCCTATTCTGAAAGAAGTAGTGAGTGCGGAGGTAATGAAGTTGTTAGATGCGGGTATCATTTACCCCATCTCCCATAGTCAGTGGGTCATCCTGTACAAGTTGTTTCTAAAAAATTCGGAGTGACAGTTGTTACTAATAAGAACAATGAGTTGGTTTTAACTCGAGTTAAAACTGGTTGGCGAGTGTCCATAAATTATAGGAAGCTCAACTCCATAACGAGGAAAGATCATTTTCTCTTTCATTCATTGACCGAATGTTATAACGTCTTGCTGGTCACTCTTATTATTCCTTCCTCGATGGTTATTTTGAATGTAACCAAATTTCTATTACTCGTGAGGACCGAGAGATAACGACATTCACCTGTCCATTTGGTACATTTGCCTATCGTCACATACCTTTTGGGTTATGCAATGCACTTGTTACTTTTCAGTGGTGTATATTGAGCATCTTTTCAGACATGGTTGAACGATTTTTGGATGTATTCATGGATGACTTCTCTGTCTTTGAAACTGATTTGATGAGAATCTATATCATCTGACACTAGTATTGATAAGGTGTAAGGAGAAGAACTTAGTTCATAATTGGGAGAAATATCATTTCATGGTGAAATCTGGAATTGTCCTAGGTCACGTTATTTCTGAAAAAGTGTAGAGGTTGATAAAACTAAGATTGAACTGATCTTTAATTGCCACTTCTGAAAACTGTTCGGAAGGTGTGATCTTTCTTAGACCATGTTGGGTTCTACTGTCGCTTCATCAACGACTTTTCTAAAATTTTCAAGTCTTTATGTGACCTTCTACCTAAGGATGTTCCCTTTGAATTCACTCCCTGTTATCTGGAAACCTTTGAAAAGCTCAAGATTAAGTTAATCTCGACATTCATCATCTGACCACCTAACTGTAATCTTTCATTTGAGGTAATGTGTAATGTTTTTGATTACACGATAGGTGTTGTGTTGGGCCAGCGAGTTACTAAACTTTCCAATGTCATTTGTTATACCGGCAAAACTCTTAACGATGCCTAACTTAACTACTCCACCACTAAAAAAAAGTTGTTGGCAGTCATTTTTGCTCTTGACAAATTTCATCCTTACCTGATAGGTTCTAATGTCCTAATTTTTATCGATCATGCGGCTTTGAAATACCTTCTCACAAAAAAGGATGCTAAAGCCTATGTAATCCGATGGATCTTACTCCTGCAAGAATTTGACTTAGAAATTCATGATGAAAAGGGTGCTAAAAATGTTGTCACGGACCACTTGTCTAGATTGGTGGTTGAATCTTCGTCCGATTCTTTATCTGTTCTTGAGACAGTTTCTGATGAGCAGTTAATGTCCTTCTCCCATTAACTGTTCCGTGGTATACTGACATTGTGAATTAGCTTGACACAGAACAAATACCTGATTCTAAGCAAGAATGATTTCGTTTCTTAGCTAAGGTTAAATGGTTCTTCTGAGATGAACTATATTTGTTTAAGTACTATCCTGATCAGATCATTCAATGTTGTATTCCTGACTCTGAATTCAAGAATATTCTTTCATTTTGCCATGACCATACATATGGTGGTCATTTCAATAGGAAAAAATTGCTGAAAAATTTTGCAGAATAGTTTTTATTAGCCCATTTTGTGTCATGACACTCATATCTACTGTAAATCTTGTGATTGTTGTCAACGAATGGGAAAAATTGCACGACATAATGAAATGCCTTTAAACTGATCTTAGTTGTTGAAAGTTTTGATGTTTGGGGTATTGACTTCTTGGGTCCCTTCTATATGTCTCATGGATACCAATATATCCTTATGATAGATGATTACGTATCTAAATAGATAAAGGCAGTAGCATGTAGATCAATGATCACAAAGTTGTAGTAAATTTTCTGAAAGAGAATTTATTCTCTTGTTTTGACTTTTCCTTATGTAGTCATTAGTGATGGTGGAAAATATTTCTGCAAATCGTAAATTTAAAGCCTTAATGAGAAATTACTGCATCAATCATAGGGTAGCCCCCTCTTATCACCTGCTGACTAGTGGCCAGGTAGAAATTTTTAATCGAGCAATTAAGATCATTTTAGAGAAAATTGTGAAGAACACTAGAAAATATTGCTCCCTTTGGTTGACTGATGCCTTGTGGGCATACTGAACTATATTCAAGACTCCTATTGGAATATCTTCATATAGGCTAGTTTATGTCAAAACTTGCCATCTTACTGTAGAGCTAGAACATAAAGCATATTGGGAGATCAAGCGCTTAAATTTTGATCTCGATAAGATGGGAGAGTCTAGAAAACTTCAACTTGATGAACATGAAGAGATAAGGAATGATGCATATAAATATTCAAAATGGTACAGAGACCGTATGAAAATGATGCATGATAAGCTCATTATTCGAAAGGATTTTCAGCTCGGTCAAAAAGTTCTGCTATACAATTCGCGTCTACATCTCTTCATGGGAAAATTAAATTCCCATTAGATCGGTCCCTACGTTGTTCATAAATTTCACCCATATGGTGCAGTAAAAATTCACAATGCCACAGATGGTATCACTTTTCAAGTGAATGGTCATCGTTTAAAGCCACATCGTGAGTATTTGAGCTCAGAAGTGGAGGAAATCTTTCTGGAAGATTCTATTTATCAGGATTGATCTTTATACATGCTAGAGATCCATTGTTGTATTATAATAGTTTTTGTGTTTTTTTCAACCAGGCAATAATTAATGATGTCCACTCATCATTGTCAGGCACTATCTACTCTTCACCTTCTTGAATTTGCATCATGATTCATCATATTGAGCATATATTTTCACAATGAGGACAATGTCAAGTTTAGGTTTGGGGGTGACATACTTATTTTCTTTCATTTAAAAAAAGATGAAGAAGAAAAAACTTTTTTTTACAATCTTTTCTCAAATAAAATCTTTTCAGTGTACATTATTCTAAAATAATAAGGCATTTGGTAAAAATCTTAAAGCCTAATGATTAAGTTAGTGTATTATTGACAATGATTTCATATTCTTAACTTACTTTTAGAGTATTTAAAATTTTGAATTTGAGCTTTCACGACACATGGCTCGCACTTTAAGGATCTAGATAGCAATGGTTGACCTAGTGATTATCTAGAAGTCTAATGAATCATGACTAGCTTATTCATTTGGTTTTCCTTTAGAGAGATAGGGAGTATAAAATCAAAAGAAAAGACAACCAGTGAATTAAACCGGGTACATAGAAAAAGGGCTACATATTGTTAAGGTCTAATAGCGGGCTTGTGATTAGGACCTCAAGCATAGGTCCGTAGGAGAATCTTGATTTCTGATACCTTATGCCAATTGGTGTGGGAGTTATCGAGTGATTGTTCATTACACAGAAAATTCATAACAAGAGCAAAAGAAGCAATAAAAAAAGAAGAAGAAAAGAAAGAAAAAGAATTAGAATAATGCGAGAAAGTTTGTGAAAACTATATATAAAAAATTTAAGTTGACCTAAGTCAAGTAGTGTGAAAGCCATCTGTGTGAAAAAATAAATAAGCTAGAGTATCACAGATAAAGCCATTAGATATTAAAGTGTACATCCAAACCTCTCGTGGACCAGAATAAACTAGGAGGTTTTGAATCAAATTAAGATTTATGACTAGTTTCAGGTAATTGCTATGTGTTGACAATTGTTTTACGAAGAACCTTAATTGTATAAGTCTAATTCTCGCTGCACATTCAATCAAAATTTTAAATTCACTAACGGTAATTTAAGAATTTAAACTCAACTACTTGAAGAAAGAATTGAAAGTTAGGCTAATATGTTATAACCATGTGCCCTGGAATTTCTAATAATATAAAGTATCTGATTTTTTTTCTTAAATTTTTTTTTTGATGTTTGTGGATAGCATCACTGCAAACCCTCACGAGACATGTCATGCCCCACTTCTTAAAATACGTGAAAACAAAGTGGCGATGAGAGTCGGCGATGTGTTTACGCGAGAAAAATACCCCACGTATACACACTAAGCCTAAAGTAACCTAAACAAGCTATATCGGTCAACTATGAAGGCAATAAAGTCACTGCAATATTACATATAAATTTTTCACATGATAATATTATTTTATGAATAAATCAATTAGAATAAATTTGAGTCCATTCTATAATGAATCAATAAGAATAAAGAGGCATGAAGGGATACTGAAACTGGACGATCAAGAAAAGAGAACTTTGACCCCTCGTAATCCGTGTGTTCCTCCTATACCTGATCAACAAAAATAAAATAACCAGACCTGGATATTAGATTTCATCCAATACATCTATGTTTCATATTGTCTAAAAACTTATTTTGATGTATATCTAGTTCATGATTTCAAGTTTTGTTTATAATAAAACTTAGTTTTGAATTTAATGTCAAAAACATAGATATTTCATTTATATGTGCATTGGATCATTTCCATACACATTATGCTTCAAATATAGTTTAATATCTTAGTTTGTATTTATACAAGTTTTGGAGAAAATGGTTTTTCATTTTGAAGTTTGGTTTATGAAAAATACCGTTTTTAGTTTAAAGCATAATTTTCAATCCTCAAAATAGTTCAAATAGTTTGTAATATGTGTTGAATTTTTGTCACATATATTTGTACTTCATATATTTACATGAACTTATTTTTGTGAATTTTATGTGATTTTATGAGATTTTATTAGTATTTAAAAGCCAACTTTTCAAAACCTAAAATCTTGTTACTAGGCTGCCTACGGTCGACCGACCGGTTGACCGAACTTGGGCTCGGTCGACCGATGTGCACAGGACGTGCACAAGCCTCAGGCCATTGGGCTGGTCGATCGCACGGTCGACCGATCCAGAGAGTCTGCTCTCTAGTTCTGGCCCCACTCGATCGACCGGTCGACCGACAAGAGAGACCAACTCTCCGGTTCTCGCCTCAGTCGACCGGGCAGTCAATCAATAGTGAGAAAGTTCTCACTATGCCTTGGGGAGATCGACCGGTGAGTCGACCGACAGCCTCAATGGTTGAAAATCTGACCATTGGCGGTCGATCAGGCGGTAGACTGACATGTCATTTTTGACATGTTCTGGACCCCAACGACTATATTTCCAGACCCCTATAAAAATGGGTCTTTGAGGACTATTTTCACCAAGATTTTCAAGAGCAAATATTTTTCACTTCTTTTAAGTTTTCAGCAAGTTTTTAAAACAAGTTTTAGAGATTTAATCTCTCTATCTTTATTTTGTTTCAAAGTTTTAGAAAATCAAAAGAAAATAAGTTTTGTGATTCTAGTTCTTGTCCTAAATTTTCATATCATTTTTAAAGTTTTTCTCAAGTGTTTTCTTTGTGTTTTATTTTTCAAACCTCACATATTTGAGCTATTCACTTCAAATCTATCTTCTAAGATCTTGTATTGTGAGAGGCTTTGTTTGGGTTCGCTTTAGATCACCAAGAGATTGTTTGTGATCTTTGTGATCACCAAGTTATATTTTCCTTTACTTTGTGCTTGGCTTATTTCTTACCTCCTATGTAGAGGTTTGTGTTTGAGAGAGTGGAGTTGTGTACTTCCGGTTGTAATTGTAACTTCTCGGTGGAGGTCTCTTTGTGGAAGGTCCTGTATGGACATAGTGAAAATCCATCTGTGTGAAGGTGGGGATGTAGAGCAGTGGCTCGAACGTCAAAACATATTACTGTATTTGTGTTTGATCTATTTTCTCTCTCTTTTTATATCTTGCATCGTTACATTGCTCATATCATATACATGCTTGGTATTGTTTGTGTGCCCACACTCATGTTCAACTAAGAGAGCTTTTAAAGTGTCTCAACTCTTAGTCTATAGGAATCTAGAGGAGTAGTTTCAGAGCTCTTCACGGGAAATTCGAGCTCACTCTTTGGTTACACATAGTGTGTTAGCAATTAGTATTTAAATTTCACATCATTTGGCATTAGATTAGGACTATACCTATTCACCCTCCCTCTAGGTGTACTTTTAAGGAATGAGCGCCGTAAGATGACTGGAGTGTGAGACCTTGGTTTGATACAGGTTGGGTCTCAAGAACGATAAAGTCAACGGATAGATGAAATTCCCGACCTGAATAAGGACATCTGTGATTTTCCCTTTGGGAACTTTCAAAGATCGATCGGCTAACTAAACGGTTACTCGAGTTGGACGCAGCTCACCCAACCCAAGTTATTGGTATACCGAGAGAGGTAGCAAGTTGATACTTGCTCCCAGGTCAAAAAGTGCTCGGCTAATTTTTGTTTATCCTATGCCGTAAGAAATTGTGGGACACCTGGGATCTTTGTACTTAACCAGAATAGGACCAGACAGAAGTTCACTTATGTTAGTTGCTAAGAACACTTTCTTTGGCACATTCATTCTTTCTTCTTAGTACATTAAAGAATTTAGCATATGCTGGAACCTGTTGGATTGAGTCAAGAAGAGGCATATTCAATTTGAACTGATTGAACATTTTGAGTATCTTTTTCATGTGCATGTTCTTATTGTTATTCCTAAGCCTATTTGGAAATGGTGCTACAGGCTTGTGAGCGTGATCAGTAGCTATGTCCTTTTCAGATGTTTATGAAGCAGATTGAGATAAGCTAGTAGATGTGGAGGCAAGAGTAGGATCAATTTGAATTGGACTTTTTGGCTTAGAGACCTGATTGTCCACCTTCTTTTCCTGACCTAAGTGTATGAATAGCATTACACCAGTTGATCTGAGAATCTTGAACTTCATAAGCTTGATTGAAATTCTTAGGGTTGACTAGCGGTTGACTAGGTAAAGTACCCTTGGGTCTTTCACTTAGAGAACTTACTAATTGACTCATCTGAACTTCCAATCTAGATATAGCCTGTGTATGGTTGTTCAACATCTGTCCTTGATTTTACATGAAGGCGGTTTGGGACTTTAGGAATGCCTCCATACTCTTTTCCAATTCGCTGAGTTTTTCTCTAATGGTGAGTTTTTGGAAAGAAGATGGTGAAGATTGACTGGGAAAGTTTGCTTGATGATTGGATGGTGAATATTATTGGGGAAATTGAGCCTGGGAGAATCATTCGGGCCCCAAGAGAAATTCGGGTAATTTCTCCAACCGTTTCCGCGGCCCTGCCAGGGCGGCGCGCGCCTGGCTTCGGGCAGCGCGCCGTTCCATCTGTCTTCTGACGCCATGATGTCTTGGATTCGTGATTTGATGTTCTGTATTGACAAAATCTTCACTCTAAAGTTAATGGCTACTTAGTAGGTCTTTAATCATCAATTAAATGGTGATTTAGGTCTTCTTCTTCATTTGCACACCATGGACCTAGGATCAAACAAGCAAGGTTTTATTAGCAGAATTTTACATGAAATAAATATGGGAATGTGATAAAAATGATGCAAAATTAGAGACTAATCACACCCCCACACTTATCTTTTTGCTCGTCTCGAGCAAAACAAAATAAGAAAATTATTATACCACTTTCGCAGGTGACGCGATTACACTGAGCATGTGCAACAAGCCTTTAAATCTCTAGGTTTCCCTAGAGGAGGAGTATTGTCTCCTGAGGGTTTTCAGCGGATTGCACCTACAAAATCCAGTAAGTCAAGAAAAGAAGTTAGTTGTTAGAAAGAATTTTTTTTCATAAAAAAGAACTTTCAATCATCTAAGTAAAAATGATCGAATGATGTAAGAATTAGGTTTAACCCTCATAAGTCCTCTTATACTTAAGCCTTCATAAAATGAAGAAACTATGGTTTTTCTTTAAATTTAGAAAGGATCTTGTACTTCTAACTCATTCTTTTATTTTGCTTTAGATAGATATGCATAATGTGTAAGTGTGATGTGATTGGGATTTTTCAACTCAACTTTGAATATCATTTAATTTTATTAATATTTACTTATTATTCTTGGTTCCATTAGGCTTTCTACTTCACTTATGTAACACATATCAAACTGATGACTCCCAAACCAGATGGTCTTAGGGCACCAGGTGGAAAAACACCCTTCAAGTCAAATATGCAAGTGGAGTAGGCCACGAAATTAAGATTTATTTATACATTATTGTATATAAAAAAAAAATTTTGGCGTATGTAATCATGCTTCTTGAGGCACAATTATCCAGCTTTTTTTTTTCAGAGTTGTGTTTCTAAATCCCAAGCATGTGTGTGTGGGTTATGCATATTCTACTAAGGTTATATAAACGGTATGAGTTATTTTCCTTATCCCTTCTAACTTTATAGTCAAACCAATCTTTCTTGTTTATTTAGGCAAAAATAAAGATTCATTAATAAGGTTCCCGTAATTCTTATAATCTTTTGGTATTTTTATAAAGAGTATGAAATTTCTTTTCAAACTGGAGATTTTTCTCTTTTTTTCTTTTTTTGTATTTCTTTTCCTTTTTTTTTGAAAGAAGGAGAAAGAATAAAAGGAAAAAGAAAAAGTGTTAGCACCCCCCCATACCTATCTAATGCATTGTCCTCAATGAATCCATACGAAAATGCAAATGCAATAAATAGGAGGAAGAAATGATATCACCGTCTTCGTGGACTCGGGCCGGCCAAGTGCGAATAGGCTAAAGAAATGTCAAAAAGAATGTAGAAGGGGTAAGCATATAAACAATTTTTTTTATATTTGTTGTGGTTAGGTGTATGACGGGGCAAAAAGAGTCAGCACACAATCTTCCGGAGTCATAGGCTCAGTGGTCAAGAAGGGCTTCAGTCTTTACCCATTCACTTTGATTTCCGTGTTGTTTTTAGGGTCTACAATAAGCACAGCACCGTGTGGGAAAATAGTGCGCACAATGAATGGTCCCGACTAACGAGTTTTCAGCTTCTCCGCAAAAATATGAAGCCTAGAGTTATACAGCAGAACCTTATCTCCCGGGGCAAAGTTTTTCCGGGTTATGATCTGGTCATGAAAAAGTTTTGTTCTGCTTTTGGTGATTCGAGCATTCTCATAGGCTTCATTCCGTATCTCTTCTAATTCTGAAATCTGCAGTCTCCTTAGCTCACCGACCTTACTCAAATCAAAATTGAGCTGCTTAATGGCCCAGAAGGCCCGGTGTTCTAACTCTACTGGCAGATGACAGGCTTTGCCAAACACGATTCTATAAGGAGACATCCCCAGAACTGTCTTAAAAGCAGTGCGGTAAGCCCACAATGCATCATTGAGCTTAACCGACCAATCCTTTCAGTTTTGTCCGACAGTCTTTTCCAGAATGAGCTTGATCTGTCGGTTGGTGACTTCGACCTGCCTATTTGTCTGGGGATAATACGGAGTAGATAACTTGTGATTGATGGAATATTTTCGCATCAGAGCTTCAAAAACTCTGTTGTAGAAATGTGATTCATTATCACTAATTATCGCTCTAGGGGTGCCAAATCGGGAGAAGATGTTCTCTTTGAGAAATTTGACAACCACTTTGTTGTCATTCGTTTTAGTTGGCACAGCTTCTACCCACTTAGAGACATAATCTACAGCAACCAAAATGAACTGGTTGCCGAAGGAATTGGGGAATGGCCCCATGAAATCGATACCCCAAACATCAAAAATTTCAACTTCAAGGATCAGGTTCAGGGGCATCATGTCTCTTCTTAAAATTTTCCCAATTTTCTGACAATTTGTGCATGACTTGCAAAAATGTTATGAGTCTTTGAACAAAGTGGGCCAGTAGAACCCACTTTGTAGAACCTTCTCTGCAGTCTTACAGGGACTGAAGTGTCCTCCGCATACAAGGTCATGGTAAAAGCTGAGCACACTCCTCTGTTCCTCCTCTAATATGCATCGTCTAATAATTTGGTCGGGACAATACTTAAAAAGATATGGTTCTTCCCAGAAGAAGTACCGTACTTGGGCAAAGAAGCGGTATTGGTCTTGCTTTGTCCAGTCAACGGGTAATTGTCCCGTGGCCAGGTAATTAACAATGTCCGCATACCAGGGTTCCTTAAAAATGGCTAGGATGTGCTCGTCTGGGAAATCCTCGTTGATCGGAGCTTGGATGGTTGGTGCATTCGGAATTCGTGAGAGATGATCAGCGACCACATTTTCTATACTTCGTTTATCCCTGATTTCTAAGTCAAATTCTTGAAGCAAAAGAATCCACCGAATCAGTCGGGCTTTTGCTTCCTTCTTGGTCATGAGGTATTTCAGAGCCGAGTGATCCGTAAAAATCATCGTCTTTGAACCTAACAAGTAGTGCCAAAACTTTTCTAACGCAAAGATAACGGCTAAGAATTCCTTCTCAGTCGTTGTATAATTCTGTTGGGCGTCATTCAAGGTCCTACTCGAATAGTAAATCACGTGCTGTCTATTATCGATGCACAGTCCTAGAACAGCGCCAATAGCAAAATCAGATGCATCACACATGATTTCAAATGGCTGGGCCCATTTAGGAGCAGAAATAATAGGCACAGAAATAAGTTCTTACTTAAGCTTCCCCCATGACTTGAAACATTCATCGTTAAAATCAAAGGGCACGTCCTTAGCGAGCAGGTTGGTTAAGGGCCTCGCGATTTTGCTAAAGTCCTTAATGAACAGTCGGTAGAACCCAGCATGCCCTAAAAAGGATCTAATATCTTTGATGCTTTTGGGTGGTGGAAGCTTAGCAATCACTTCTACTTTAGCCTTATCCACTTCTATGCCTCTCCTTGAAATTTCATGGCCCAAGACAATCCCTTGTCTCACCATGAAGTGACATTTTTCTCAGTTTAGAGTTAGGTTCTTCTCCTTACATCTTTGCAGCACTAACTCTAGGTGATGAAGACACCGGTCAAATGAATCTCCGTAGATGGAGAAATCATCCATGAAAATCTCAAGAAAACGTTCTACCATGTCGGAGAAAAGACTAAGCATGCACTGTTGGAATATTGCGGGAGCATTGCACAATTCAAAGGGCATACGTCGGTAAGCGAAGGTTCCGAATGGGCAGGTGAACGTCGTCTTTTCCTGATCTTCTGCAGCAATGGAGATTTGATTGTATCCCGAGTACCCATCTAGGAAGCAGTAGTACTCATGTCCAGCCAAACGCTCAAGCATTTGGTCGATGAAGGGTAGCGGGAAGTGGTCTTTATGGGTAGCTACATTCAACTTTCTGTAGTCGATACAAACACGAACCTTGGTAGGCAGTCTTGTTTGTACCAATTCTTTTTCCTCATTTTCTACCACCGTAAAGTCAGCCTTCTTTGGGACCGCATGAACAGGGCTAACCCATTGGCTATCAGAAATGGGATAAATGATCCCATTATCTAATAGTTTCAAAATTTCAGCCTTAACTGCCTCTTGCATGAGAGGGTTAAGCCTGCATTGTGGGTCCCTCCTAGGGGTTGCTTCATCGACTAAATGGATCCTATGTTGCACTATGGCTGGACTTATTCCCTTGATGTCCTTCATCGTCCATCCAATAGCTTCCCTACGTCTTTTCAGAATAGACATTAAGCTGTCATCTTGTTGCTCAGTCAGGTGGGATGCTATGATGACTGGCAAGGTGTCCTTTTCGCCCAGGTAGGCGTACTTGAGGTGTTCAGGCAAGGCTTTTAGCTCTAGGGAAGGTGTTGCTTCATTGGAGGCAATCTCTGGGTTTTCAATCCTATGATGAGGTACACTTGGGCTTGATGCCCAATCCACTGCTGAATCTACGATCTGGTCTAGATTAAAATCCTCAGCGTCCAGATCAAACTCTGCCTCAGTTTCTTTCTCCATGCTTTCATCATGCTCATTGGTCAGGTTTTCAATAGAATTGACCTCAAATGTCTGATCATTGACATCCCTAGGTTGTCTTCCAAGATTGAAGACATTGACTTCCTTCGTCATGTCTCCAAAAGTCAATTGCATAGACTCGTTCCTACAGTTGATTATGACATTGGCTGTAGTAAGGAATGGGCACCCTAAGATGACGGGAGTTTAAGACCTAAGGTTGGACACAGGTTGGGTCTCAAGCACAATAAAGTCAATGGGGTAAATGAAATCCCCGACCCAAATAAGGACATCTGTGATTTCTCCCTTTGAGATTTTCACAGATCGGTCAGCTAGCTGAATGGTGACTCGAGTTGGGCTTAGCTCGCCCAATCCAAGTTGCTGGTATACTGAGAGAGGTAGCAAGTTGATACTTGCTCCCAGGTTAAGAAGTGCTCTACTGATTTTGGTTTGTCCTATGGTGCAAGAAATGGTGGGACATCCGGGATCCTTGTATTTTACCGGAATGGGACCAGATAGAATTTCGCTTATATTGGTTGCCAAGAACACTTTCTTGGGCACATTGATCTTTCTCTTCTTCGTACACATATCCTTAAGAAATTTAGCATAAACCGGGACTTGTTGGATAGCGTCAAGAAGTGACACATTCAATTTGACCTGGTTGAACATCTCTAGCATTTTCTCCATGTGCATATTCTTATTGTTGTTCCTAAGCTTATTGGGAAAGGGTGCTACAGGCTTATGAACTTGTTCAGCAGCTTTGTCCTCGTCAGATGTTTGTGGAGCAGATTGGGAGGAACTAGCAGAGGTGGAGGCTGGAGTGGGATCAGGATGGACTGGACTTTTCTGTTGGTAGACCAGGTTGTCTACCTTCTTTCCAGATCGCAGTGTGTGAACAGCATTGCAATGGTTAATCGATGAATCCTGAATTTCATATGCTTGATTGGAGGTTTTTGGGTTAACTAGCGGCTGACTAGGCAAAGTACCTTTTGGTCTTTCACTTAGGGAGCTAGCTAACTGGCTCATCTGCATTTCCAATCTCAATATAGCCTGTGAATGATTGTTCAGAGTTTGTCCCTGATTCTACATGAAAGCAGCTTGGAACTTTATGAAAGCCTCTATGCTCTCCTCCAATTTACTGATTTTCTTTTCCATTGGTAAGCCTTGGGAGGAGGAAGCTGGGGCTTGACTGGGAAAAGTTGGTGGAGGAGTAGGATGGTGAAAATTGTTGGAAAAATTAGGCCTGGGAGGATTGTTTTGGGCCCAGGAGAAATTGGGGTGATTTCTCCAACCGGGATTGTATGTTTGTGAGTAGGGGTTGTGTGGCGGCCATGAATAAGCTGCGTTCAGGTGTTCCGGTGGCACTTGTTGGGTGTGAAAAATAGGGCACTCTTTAAAGACATAGTTTGGTGCCTGACAGTACAAACAACCTGGATTGTGAATTGGTGGTGGGTTGATCTAGTTGACATTGGTAGGCTCTTTAGTTTCTAGAGCCTCTATCCTTCTCATTAGGGTAGCAATCTTAGCCTCGACAGCTATGGATGATTCTAGAGATAGGAGCCCTTCTCTTGAAGCTATAGATTGTGAATTCCTAGGTTTTTCCGAGGCTGACTCCCATTGCAGGGTTTTTTCAGCTAAGTCCTCAAATAAATCCCAACCTTAATTCTCATCCTTCTGCAAGAACCCTTCCTGACACATCGTTTCTAACAGGGTCTTCGCCTGATAATCTAGACCATCATAGAGAATCTGGCACTGACGCCATTTCTCCACGCCATGATGAGGGCACTGAGCGAGGAGATCTTTGAATCGCTCAAAGTATCTCCAAAATGGTTCGCTCGGTTCTTATCTAAACTGCATGATGTTCTTCCTAATGAGCGCAGTTTTGTGAATTGGGTAGAATTTCTCAAGAATGCCTTGACGAAATCATCCAAGGTCATGACTGAATCAGCTGCCAAGCTGTACAACCATTTCTTAGCTAGGTCCTTTAGGGAAAAAGGGATGAAACGTAACCTAACGGCATCGTCTCCTAGCTGGGGTATACGCATCATGAGGCACACGTCTTCAAATTCCCTAACAAAGAAGTATGCGTCCTCTGATTCTAAACCATGAAATTTGGGAAGAGTGTTAATGAATTGGGGCTTTAACTCGAAGTTATTTCCGTTTGCTTCAGGAAGTTTTATGCAAGATGGAAGTGAAGTTCTGATCGGGTAAAATCTATCCTGGAGTGACGCCATCACCAGTTCTGGATGCAAGGGTAGAGAGGTGTTTCTAGTTAATTGGGAAGATACAAGATCTCTCACCCACTCTTGCATGCAGCACGCCACAAACAACGTGAAGACAACAAACAATCGAAAAAGGACAAAAAACAAATAAAAGAAAGAAAAACAACCACAAAGCCTTAGTCTAAGGTACGTGGACCTAGACGACTCCTAACTGGTCGATTCTCCGGGAAGGTTCTTGCAGGAACTCGACTACAAGCTAATCGATCAGGAAAGGGCAAAGCTCGGGGGGAGGTATCCGAGCGGAGCCACGGGCCTAATTACGCCAAACCACGGAGCTTTCGATGCTTTGCCTCTCAATCCACTTTCCTTAGACACCGATTTTGCAGGAGTATAGTTCTTGCAATTTTCAACCTCAGTTAATCTCTTAATGAGTCTGAGATGTCCCTAGGGCCAACGTCTATCAGCTTTTAGTTAAGGCTTGGGAAAGTGTGAGTGCACTTGGAGATGATTTTTGGGCTAAGAAAGGGTGATGAAATCCCCACCTTATCTTGTTTATTTGGGTTTTGCCCTTAAAGTCAATTGTGCAAGTGTACAGTTTATTCACAACAAGGTAACACTCAAAGCGATAAATCACCTCAAAATGTTGGTCCTATTCTATATGAATGCACACGTACCTTTTCTCCAGCACTCTTCAACAGAAATTGAAATGAATTGAAATAGACACGTGCCCTAATGCAAAAGTCTAATCCAAATTTCAATTAAGCAATAAGTGAATTTCTGCTGAGTTTATTATACATGCATAAAGGTGAAGCATCTAAGGAAACTAAAAAATTTAGAAAGCAATTTTTTTAGCGGCTTTCGGCAACCCTGCAAATGAGTTTGTTAGTACTTCAATCGGAAAAACTCGCTTTTACATGAATTTTCCCGAGGGCAAATGAATCCTCGCGCAGTGTCCTTGGCCACCTCCTTCGCTTCCCGTGGTAGTGAGCTCCTTGGTACTTTGCCTACACACAAAAATAAAGAACAATCTTTAGTATTGAACAATAAAGCCGTCCCCTCCCCGGCAACGGCGCTAAAATTTGATCGGCAAAAAGCAAGCACTAAAAGAAGAGAAGGAAGTGTGGGTTGATGTTACTACTTTTGCGATTCTTCCGTAGTAGTAAAGTGGCCATACGGGTCGTATCCACAAGGAGGGAGAGCGATGGAAGCTTGATGCGGTTTCAAAGTTTAAGAAAAAAGAAAGTTCTTGTTTCCAAATAAAGAATTGAAAAGTGAAAACAAGTTGTTTTTAAGAATTGTTGGAAAATATTTTGGTGATTTGTAAAAGTTGATTTTTTTCTTAGTTGAAAAACGCATGACTAACTTTCTACTAAGTGCTCCACTAATTTCTAATCTTTGGAAGATAGCCTCACGATGGATCATAGGCGAACATAACCCTTATGCATTTGAACTATTCACGTGAAATCGAGTGAAAGTTCATCCTAAAACTTAGCTTCACACGGCAAAACTCGGACATTCCCTTATCAAGATTCAATAGAAGGCGAGAATATGGGAAGACACGAGTGCACTAATGGTATCGGAAAAGTTAAAAGGAAATTCTCTAACTTACAACAACAAGCAAAGTACAACACCCATAGATCATCAAAAACCATGTAAGTATGAAATATAAGAAGGTAAATACTTGTAGGTAAGTTAGAGTTAGAACGCTTGTCTTAAGATGCCATAGCTCTCGTTTGCACAAGGCTTGTTTGACACTATTGACTCATTTGGGTTATCAATCAAGAAGTTAGAAATTAGTGGGTTAGTAGTTAGTTAGCCATGCAATGGTGGAGTTAGTTAGACATGGTAAGAAAGAAGCAACAAAAAGAAAAGAAGTAGAGAGAAGGTAAGTTACACTACAAAGGAGAGAAATAAAGAGTAAAAAGAGTTACACTACAACAAGGAATTAAAAGCAAATGAAAACACAAGTAAATGGAAAGAAGAAAGAGAAGTAGTACTTGTATTAGCTTGTCACCCTTCAAATACAACACTTACACACTCTCTCTCTCTTTCACTTTAATGGCTAAACTAAAACTAGAAGAAGCAAACTAAAGCAACTACAATTCCTAGCAACAAAACACAAAAATACAACTCTATTCTCTGGATCTGCTCAAACTGAAGACCCCTGGGGGGTATTTATAGGCACCAGGGGAAAGGAGGCCACGTGGACGGCACGTGGCCCAAAGCGCAGGCGCGCACGCGCCTGGCTTCGGGCAGCGCGCCGTCCCATCTGTCTTCTGACGCCATGATGTCTTGGATTCGTGATTTGATGTCCTGTACTGACAAAATCTTCACTCTAAAGTCAATGGCTACTTAGTAGGTCTTTAATCACCAATTAAATGGTGATTTAGGTCTTCTTCTTCATTTGCACACCATGGACCTAAGATCAAGCAAGTAAGGTTTTATTAGCAGAATTTTACATGAAATAAATATAGGAATGTGATAAAAATGATGCAAAATTAGAGACTAATCAAAGGTCCTGTGTGGACATAGTGAAAATCCATCTGTGTGAAGGCGGGGATGTAGAGTAGTGGCTCGAACGTCAAAACATATTACTGTATTTGTATTTGATCTATTTTCTCTCTCTTTTTATATCTTGCATCGTTATTATATTGCTCATATCATATACATGCTTGGTATTGTTTGTGTGCCCACACTCATGTTCAACTAAGAGAGCTTTTAAAGTATCTCAACTCTTAGTCTATAGGAATCTAGAGGAGTAGTTTCAGAGCTCTTCACGGGAAATTTAAGCTCACTCTTTGGTTACACATAGTGTGTTAGCAATTAATATTTAAATTTCACATCATTTGGCATTAGATTAGGACTATACCTATTCACCCTCCCTCTAGGTGTACTTTCAAGGAATGAGCGCCCTAAGATGACTGGAGTTTGAGACCTTGGTTTGATACAGGTTGGGTCTCAAGAACGATAAAGTCAACGGATAGATGAAATTCCCGACCTGAATAAGGACATCTGTGATTTTCCCTTTGGGGACTTTCAAAGATCGATCGGCTAACTAAACGGTTACTCGAGTTGGACGCAGCTCACCCAACCCAAGTTATTGGTATACCGAGAGAGGTAGCAAGTTGATACTTGCTCCCAGGTCAAAAAGTGCTTAGCTAATTTTTGTTTATCCTATGGCGTAAGAAATTGTGGGACACCTGGGATGTTTGTACTTAACCAGAATAGGACCAGACAGAAGTTCGCTTATGTTAGTTGCTAAGAACACTTCTTTGGCACATTCATTCTTTCTTCTTAGTACATTAAAGAATTTAGCATATGCTGGAACCTGTTGGATTGAGTCAAGAAGAGGCATATTAATTTGACCTGATTGAACATTTTGAGTATCTTTTTCATGTGCATGTTCTTATTGTTGTTCCTAAGCCTATTTGGAAATGGTGCTACAGGCTTGTGAGCTTGATCAGTAGCTATATCCTTTTCAGATGTTTATGAAGCAGATTGAGATGAGCTAGTAGATGTGGAGGCAGGAGTAGGATCAATTTGAATTGGACTTTTTGGCTTAGAGACCTGATTGTCCACCTTCTTTTCCTGACCTAAGTGTATGAATAGCATTACACCAGTTGATCTGAGAATCTTGAACTTCATAAGCTTGATTGAAATTCTTAGGGTTGACTAGCGGTTAACTAGGTAAAGTACCCTTGGGTCTTTCACTTAGAGAACTTACTAATTGACTCATCTGAACTTCCAATCTAGATATAGCCTGTGTATGGCTGTTCAACATCTGTCCTTGATTTTACATGAAGGCGGTTTGGGACTTTAGGAATGCCTCCATACTCTTTTCCAATTCGCTGAGTTTTTCTCTAATGGTGAGTTTTGGAAAGAAGATGGTGAAGATTGACTGGGAAAGTTTGCTTGATGATTGGATGGTGAATATTATTGGGGAAATTGAGCCTGGGAGAATTATTCAGGCCCCAAGAGAAATTCGAGTGATTTCTCCAACCGAAATTGTAAGTCTACTAGTAGGGATTATTTTGCTGCCTTGAGTAAGCCGCATCATGTGTTCTTGTGGTACTTATTGAGCTTGAAAAACTGGACACTCTTCGAAAACATGATTCAGTGCCTGATAATATGAACAACCCGGATTGTGGATCTGTGGTGGGTAAATTTGGTTGACCTTGACTGGCTCTTTAATTTCTAGAGCTTCTATTCTTCTCATCAGAGTGGCAATCTTAGCTTCAACAGTTGTGAATAATTCTAAGGATAGGAGTCCTCCTTTAGAAGTTATAGATTGTGAATTCCTTGGCTTCTCAGAGGTTGGCTCCTATTGGATGGTTTTTCTCAGCTAAATCTTCAAATAGGTCCCAACCCTGATTTTCATCCTTTTGCAAGAATCCCCCTGACACATAGTTTCTAACAAGATTTTCGTTTGATAATCCAAACCATCATAGAGAATCTGACACTGCCGCTATTTCTCTACACCGTGATAAGGGCACTAGGTTAGGAGATCTTTGAATCGCTCAAAGTATCTTCAGAACGGTTCGGTCTACTCTTACCTAAACTGCATGATGTTCTTTCTGATGAGGGCTGTCTTGTAGATTGGGTAAAATTTCTTCAAGAAAGCCTTGACAAAATCATCCTACATTGTGACTAAGTCTACAGCCAAACTATACAACCATTTTTTAGTTAGGTCTTTTAGGGAAAAGGGAATGAAATGTAACTTAACGGCATTATCTCCTAGCTGTGGAATACGCGTCATGAGGCATACTTCTTCAAATTTCCTAACAAAGAAGTATGCGTCCTCTGATTCAAACCATGAAATTTCAAAATAGTGTTGATGATTTGGGTTTCAACTCAAAATTATTACCATTCGCTTCAGAAAGTTTTATACAAGATGTGAGTGAAGTTCTGATTGGGTAAAATTCATCCTGTAGCGGGGCCATCACTGGTTCTGGATGCAGTGGAAGAGAAGTATTTCGGGTAAATCTGGAAGTAACTAGATCTCTTAACCACTCTTACATGCAGCACACCACAAATAATGTATAAACAACAAAACAATCGAAAAGAAAAAACAAACAAAAGAAGGAGAAACAACCACCAAGCCTAGTCTAAGGTACCTAGATCTAGACGATTCCTAACTGGTCGATTCCCCAGGAGAGGTTATTGCAGGAATTAGCTTACCAACTAATTGGCCAGGTAGAGGCAAAACTCGGTGGGAGGTATCTAGGCGTGAGCCTTGGGCCTTAATTACGCCAAACCATAGAATTTTCGAGGCTTAACCTCTTAATCCTCTTTCCTTAGACACCAATTTTACAAGAGTATGATTCTTACAATTTTCACCCTCGGTTAATCTCTTAGTGAGTCCGAGATATCCCTAGGGCCAACGTCTATCAAATTTTAGTGAGGTTTAGAATTGTGAGTGCACTTAGAAATGATTTTCGAGCTAAAGAAGGGTATTGACTTTTTCACTTTATCTTACTTATTAGGATTTGCCCTTAATGTCAATTTGTGTAAGTGTACAATGTATTCACAACAAGATAACACTCAAAGAGATAAATCTCTCCAAAATATTAGTCCTATTCTATATGAAATGCACAAGTACCTTTCTCCAGCACTCTTCAACAAAAATTGAAATGAATTGAAATAGACACGTGCTCTAAATGTAAAAGTCTAATTCAGTTTACAATTTAGCAACAAATGAATTTCTGTTGAGTTATTAACAGTGCATAGGTGAGGCATACAAGAAACTTATACTTGTAAAAAGTAATTTGCGCAAATTCAGCAACCCTACAGAAAATTTTTGTGAGTACTTCAATCAGAAAAGTCACATGCGTGTGGCTTTTCTGAGGGCAAAAGTACTCTTCATTTTGAAGCAAAGTGTAGGTCCGCTACATAAATTAGTCCCTTGACTCCTCTTGCACAAAAACAAAGAAAACCCTTTAGTAAGAATAAGAAAAACCGTTACCCCTCCCTGATAACGGTGCCAAAATTTGATTGCTAAAAAGCATGTACAAGAATAAGTAAAAGAGAGATAGTCGATATTGTAGCTTTAACAATTCTATCGTAATAGCAAAGTGGTTATACAGGTCGTATCTATAAGGAGGGGAGGCGATAAAAGCGTGATGCGCGGTTCTTCTATTCCTTTCAAAGTTTTCTTCGTTTAAAAAAATGAATTGAAAAAAACAAGAAAGATTGTTGAAATGGCTTGAAATATTTTGATTTTGGGAAAGTGTTTTGTATTTTTAGAGATGAAAAAGATGCACACTAACCTTTAGTTTCTTGACGACATAGCCTTACAATAGATCATAGGCAATAATAAACCTTGTGTACAAGAACTTTTCACATGGTAGATCGAATGAAAGTTTCTTTCATTACCTTGCTTCACACGGTAAAACTTGAACATTTCTCTATCAAGATCCATTTGAAGGTGAGCATGGAGGAAGAAACAAGTGCACTATTGGTATTGGTAAGGATGCATAGGAGTTTCACTAACTTACAAAAACAAGTAGAGTTAACAACTTCTATAAATTATCAAAAACTTATGAATCAAGCATGAAATAAGAAAGTGAGTAAACTTGTTAGTAAGTTAGAGTTAAAACCTTCATCGTAAGATATCATAGATCTTGTTTGCACAAGACTTATTTGATACTTATTGATTCATTTAGTTTGTCCAAGCAAGTTACTAGAGATTAGTGAATTAGTAGTTAGTTAGCCAGGCTATAAAGAAGTTAGATAGACATGGTAAACGAAAACAAAAGAGAAGTTAAAGGGAGAGTAAAAATACTAAGCTAGTGCAAGTAAAAGTAAGGTAAATATACAAGAAAATATGTGGTAAAGGAAGAACTTCACTTGTATTTGATTGTCACCTTCAAGATACAAGCTTCACCCTCCCTCCCTCCCTCCCTCTCTCTCTCTCTCTAATGGCTAACGTACTACAAGGAACAAAGATAGAATACAAGAAAATAAAGAAAACACAACAACAAACTAGCATGAACTCTCTATTCTCTGGATATCTCTTCTTCTGTTGATCCAGGAACATATTTATAGGTACCAGAGCATGGGGGGCGGAGTGGGAGAGATGGCCTTTGGTGCTGGCAGAACGGCGCCAGGATGGCCGCAGAAACGTGGCTATTCTGGCACAAGTTTGCCCCCGCTTGAGCGTGCACACTGGTCCAGGAGAAGGCTATATGTAAGTGCAATTAATGTGTTGACTTCTGCTCCCAGGTTTAGCAGATTTGGGTTTCAAGTGTTGAGCTTTTTCTTACTTCAAAAAATCTTCAAACATATCAGAGTTTGTGGCTTTTTCTTTACTTCAAGCCATGGATGTAGAAATAAGAAGAAGAACCCATTAGTAAGCAGAATTTTATTAAGATAAATGTAAAAAAGTGATGAAAATTATACAAATATAAACGCTAATCACCGGCCCTCTCTCTGTCAATCTCACTGCCGCCCTCTCGACCACAAAACAACCGTTGAGGTATAACCTTTTTAGCTTTGAAGTTTGGCTGCTGTTTTTGAATTTGGCAAACTTCAATGTATTAATCTCTTTGTGGTTGTTGTTCAGCTCCAATAATAACAAATTATTTTCAATTTTTGTTCAGCTTGGATTGGATTCAATTTTTTTTAGTTTTTCTTCGATTCAATGTATGTGTTTTTGTTCAGTTCAATGCCTGCGTTCTTGAGTTGATAGAAATGTTTATTGTAAAAATACAAATATTGTAACTTTTGAGTAAATCCAAAATTTACTTATATACAACTTCTTTTATAATCTACCAGTAGAGCATGTGTCTCTTTTTAATAATGAGCTTCTCTTATCATGACAGCTAAAAGGCAACTCCAGAAGCAATGCAAATGAAGGCAGTGGGGCAGTGAGCTCTCATTTGGGGAGAAAAGAATGGCTGAGAGTGGAGAGGGTTGATGTGCACCTCTCCTTGCTAGTGTTGCTACCTCTTGTGGTCATAACATGAACCTAGAAATATGTTTAATGAATATAAGAAATTTGTTACATTATGCAGAGAATGTATGGGATTGGTCCATTGGAACAATCTTGAAGATCTATTAATATAATACTAATGGTGTTATACAATGGTGGTGCTGAGAATGGATTTGAATTACAAGTTATAAGTTATGATACTTATGGTGCTGAGAATGGTGTGTGCTGAGAATGGAACATAACACTTCTTTGGGTTTTGAATTACTAGTTTTGGAATTGAACAATGGAATGGAACACTTGCAGAAAAGAGGAAGGAAGCATCAAATACACAAGTACTATTTCTTTGAGTCTTGTTCCAATTGTTGTACAATGGTGTGTGCTGAGATGCATCAGTACAAACGTGCTTAAATATTGGCAATGGAAATGTTTGTGTTTGTGAGCGTTCTTGATAATGTTTTGGTGCAAGTAATTGTTACACTGTGTATGTTTGTGAGCATAGACATTGATAATGTTTTGGTGCAAATATGTGTTACATTGTGCGTGTTTGTGAGCTTAGTAAAAATGCAAATATGTGTTACATTGTGCGTGTTTGTGAGCTTAGACATTTATAAGTCCTAGAAATGCTTCAACCTGTCAATGATCACAATAAATTAATACATAAGAAAAGAGTGAACATAAACATTGAACATTCAGTAAAACAATACACAAGAAATGATATTCTCATATTTCTTTCACAAAAAATTAAACAAGCAGTATGAAAATCACATTAGAATTTTATAGATAACTTCTTGTTTTCATAGAATAGTAATCTTAACAATCACAACTACAACAAGCACCTACAGAACAAGTTTTAAATTTTTAAGTATGTTTTTCCACACAACTTTAAACTTTGTCAAGCTTTTTCAAAGCTCATCAATTGATCTCTCTTTGAAATGAAGTTTGCACAACCATAAATTTTTTTGCCTCTATTATTTCCCTTGCAACAAATAAAATTTTTAGCCTCCAAATTACAACGACACCTGAGATGATTGATTCTCACTGATGCAGAGCTCATTTTGAACCTGTAGAAGAATCAACAAACATATAAAAAGTCAACACTCTTAAATTTCGATTTTACATGTTGGAAGCTTTCACATTTCATAAAATGGTTCTCAATTAATCATCATAACAACAATCATACTTCCAAACCCTTAAGTAAACAACACATTCTCTAGCATTTTCTCCAACAATCTCAAGTTCTTACTGTATCAATCTTCAATTTTACATGTGGGCTTGACACATTCGCAAATAACACATTCTCTAACAACACATGCCCACACTCTGAAATTTCCCACCTTTGATAACCCAATCAGTTCAAGGAAAAAAAAAAAGTTAAATCATATAGATAGAAATTGAGGGGGTAAGGAGCGACCTTTGAGAGATCGATAAGGGAATTCAATTTGAGATCAAGATCGCGGGGCGGTGACTGGCCACACGGGCGACGATATGCTGGCGGCAGCGGATTTGAGAGAGAGAGAGAGAGAGAGAGAGAGAGAGAGAGAGAGAGAGAGCTAGGGTTTTTTTGTTACAGAGAGGGGGGGTGGCGGCGAGCGGCTGGAGGGGGCGCTATAGCGAGGGGATGGTAGCGTCGATGTTGGGGTCGAGGAGAGAGATAGGGCTTTTTAGAGATAGAGGGAATCGGGGGAGAGAGAGAGAGAGACTGAGAGATGAATTAGGAGCTGGAGAGAGAGAGAGAGAGAGAGAGGGGGGGGGGGGGGGGGGGGGGGGGGGGGGGGGGGGGGGGGGGGGGGGGGGGGGGAGGGGGGGGGGGGTGGGGCAACGAGAAGCTGGGGGAGCGACGACGGGGGGATGGCGGCGGCGAGGGGATAGGACTCGTTTTGTGATAGAGAGAGTGAGAGGAACGAATTGGGTTCATTTCCTCTCTTTTTTTGTTGTTTTGCTGGGCCCATCATCGTCCCATATGACAAACCACGTGGGATGCCACGTCGGATGAGAGTTTCCCCGGGAGATCAAACGAGAGTCAAACAACACTATTGCCAACTTTATAGCTTAAGAAAAGAAATAACTAGGTAGGTTTTAAAATAATAACCATAGGTATATTTTGCGCTTTTGAAATAACTTTCGAGATTTCAGAGAGTAAATATTATACCTGCACTCATCAAAAAGTACAGACTATTACAGTCCGTACCCAACGATGCCCCTGACGTCAGCCTCTGAAAGGATACAAATACCGCTGGCAGTGGTATCAAGATATGCCAGAAGCTTTCATTTTGTCCTTCAATATTCTAAACAAGCCTCGGGCCGAGCTTACTTGCCCCGCGAGTTGGGCTTAATGGGCCTCATAGGACGTTGTTAACTGCCGCCGTGTCAAGTAAAAGATCCTCCCAAAAGCTGCTTCTTCTTCCTGTTTCCTTTTTCTTCTCAATTGTTAGAAAACGGAAAAAACAAAGAGCAGCGAGCAAGCTGATGCCTTTCTTGCTTCTCAAACTAAACCGATCGCCATTTATAGGCGCGACTCAAGATTCACGCCCCTCAAAAAAATGAAAAAAAAGAAAGAAAAAAAAAAAAGAACGGTTAGGTTTGCCGCTGCTGGACCCCACATAAACTACACGAGAAGCGGGTGATGCTGGCGGCGTTCTGCGAAATTTTCCCCCAGAAAACGACGAACCTCACCGCACAACTTTCAAAAAACAAAAAAAAAAAAAAAAAAAAAAAAAAAATCAGAAATCAAGAAACCGCCGCTAGCTGAAACTCTCTATTCTAATCTCAACCTCAGCAACAAGACAGTCAACAAATTTGGGGACACGTGTCCGTTCCCTGCCCGCTCCCCGGCATGCAGCTGTGACACGCGGCCAAGGCCCAGGCGGCGCCTCTCCTCTCTCTTATAACTCCCCAAACCCTAACCCTAGCTTCAATTTGATCACAATGGCGACCTCCTCCGCGATCACCGCCTTCTCTCTCCTCCTCCTCCTGCTGGCTCTGAATTCAAATCTATGTTGCGGCTGGGAGTGGGACCCGGCGGCGATCCGGATGCCAACGGAGAGACAGGCCGCCGCCGGCGACGGCGACGAGGTGGGGACGAGGTGGGCGGTGCTCGTGGCGGGCTCCAACGGCTACGGGAATTATAGGCACCAGGTGCGGACTTTTCCGTTAATTAAATTAAATTAGTTCAAGTTTGTTTATTTGCGGGTTCAATTTGGGAATATTTAATTATTTTTACCATTTTTGGGTAAAATAGGCGGATGTGTGTCACGCGTATCAGCTGCTGAGAAAGGGAGGGATCAAGGAGGAGAACATCATCGTGTTCATGTACGATGACGTGGCGGAGAACCCGCTCAATCCCCGGCCTGGGGTCATCATCAACCATCCCAACGGCCAAGATGTCTACAAAGGAGTCCCCAAGGTATTTAATTTAATTTAATTTAATTCTTTATTTTAGTTTCTAATTCATGATCATTAATAGACTTGCCATTTTCCAAAATTGACCCTGACAAACACCTGGTGGGCAGAGTGAAATTTCTATTCGATATTTATAATAAAATTATTATGTGAAATTATTGTTTTATTTTCTGTATTTGTATGTTACTGTACGATTTTATGTTGTATGAATCAAGCGAGTTGATTATAAACTGCTTTCATTGATTCCCCAACTTGACACTGACTAATTTTAGCAAACACCTGGTGTGCAAGCCACTGTACATGAAAGTGAAACTTCTGCTGATGCTTGCACACATGCAAGAACAGATTAATCATATCAACGAGCAACCTTTACATGAAAGTGCAATGGGTAACTTGTGATTCATATTTATATTTGGATTTTAATGTTCTTCTTTTTTATTAAAAAAAAAAAACATATGGTTGTAGGATTATAATGGGGTGCAAGTTACCGCGAAGAATCTGTACGCAGTTCTCCTGGGTAACAAGACAGCTGTTGAAGGTGGGAGTGGGAAGGTGGTCGATAGCAAACCAAATGACCACATCTTCATTTACTATTCGGATCACGGAGGCCCTGGAGTTCTTGGTTAGTGTTGATTTGTTTCGTGCTAATTTCGAAATTTTCTCTGTTGCCATCAGAGCTGCTGGAATTCACATTGTCATCTAACATTCTTATTGTTTTCTGTTTTAGGAATGCCCAACATGCCTTTCCTCTACGCCGTCGATTTCATCAGTGTGTTGAAGAAGAAACATGCATCCAATAGCTACAAAGAAATGGTACGCACAAGACCTTCAGTATCCTATTGTTATTTCAGTCGCGCGGGGGAAAGATCATAACGAGTTATCAACTGCTTGTTTCATCAGGTTATTTATGTGGAGGCATGCGAGAGTGGTAGCATATTTGAAGGATTGCTGCCCGAGGACCTCAATATATATGTGACCACTGCATCGAATGCAGAGGAGAGCAGCTGGGGGACTTATTGCCCGGGAATGGATCCGGCGCCGCCTCCCGAGTTTATTACCTGCCTCGGGGACTTGTATAGCGTCTCGTGGATGGAAGACAGGTTTGTTGTCTTTCTTCTCACCTCCACCATAATCTGATACATGGGTAATGAAGTAATGAATTTAGATTGTCTAAGCTCTGCTGCGCGGCCATTGCTAGTGATGTCAAGTCCATGTAGCATCATATTTATGTGTGTTGTGCTCAAAATTATGATGATTCTATTTCTATAGGCAGCTCCCTGTTTTGTGATGGTCCTTTCATTTATCTTCTGTTCTCAGGGACAATCCTCACTGCTAAAGCTAACTTTCATCCAATTTTTAAGATTCATTAGACTGGGCATTTTGCACGATCCATGCAAATGCTCAAAATGCAGCGATGGTCTTGATTCCCTGATTTCTTGAGTGAGCTTATTGGGCCTGTGTGTTATGGCCGGCCAAAAATTTCTTCTTTAAATATAGGCTTAAATGATATTCTTGTAGGCCCAGAATCTGCCATCCATATCATAATCATAGCCCATCAAAAGAATCCCATTTTTTCCCTGTGTAATTTCTGTGAAGCTACTTCTATTTCCCTCAGCCTTCAGATAGCAGCATCACTGATCTGATCTCTGACTGTTTGCTTCCCATGGTGGTTGCAGCGAGACCCACAACCTGAAGAAGGAGACGATAAGCAAGCAGTACGAGAATGTGAAGGAGAGGACCTCCAACTTCAAACACCTACAATGCTGGGTCCCACGTCATGGAGTATGGGACGAAGGGAATCAAGTCCGAGAAGCTCTACCTCTACCAGGGTTTCGACCCCTCGAACGCCAATGTAACCGACAACAATCTCGGACTCGGCCGCAAGGCTTTCGGGGCCGTCAACCAGCGCGATGCTGATCTCCTCTTCATGTGGCACAGGGTAACAAGAATCTGTCCTATTCTTTCTAATTGCTTGTTTTTTTTTTTCCCCAAATATAGTCTGTTTGGCATTAGAACGGGGGGATTCTTTTATAGAACGATTTTTGATAACTTAAAGGCGCAGTGGAGACATTTGATGGGAACTACTTAGATTAATGATTCCTGTAGTTGAGAAAGGTTTATATCAATCTTAACTCTCCTTTGAGGAATTGCTGCACATTCTCAGGCCGTTGAATTTGGAATCATATTGTCTCCAAATCCATGGACGATCCACAGAGATCTACCATGGAACTATTAAGATCAGGTTGTTGCCTAGTCCATTAAGCAGTTATGTAGCTAGGAAAACATTTGGGAAATCTAGGTGTAGGGGGTAACCCACTAGGATATTGCAACCCTTTGATAAGTGTAGAATTGAGAGATGTGCAATAGAAAAAACAACAAAAAAGTGAACTTCCCACCATTGCTTATTTTACCTATTATTATTTTTTTGGGGAAGATCCCACCACCATAATCTTCACCATGTGTTTGTGATCATGTATTAATGAAGACATCTGATACAAAGTAGGAAGAGTTCTTCAAAAATCTGAGTTATACATATAATAGTATCCAATTCGAGCGGATGATTGGACTAGGAAAATTTTCATCCAAGCTTGGATCATCTTTGAAACAAGCTTTGGATGTACTTTATGATAAAAGGAAAAAATTAGAATGAAAGAACAAAACTTTTTGAAGGAGCAGGCAAAGTAAAATTGTTCTCCCAATTTTGTTAAATCGGTTGATTATGTTGTTTAAAGCGGTAGAAGAATGAAAGGTCCCGCAATGCGTATTGATAAGTTTCAGTTATCCTTCAAGAATGAATCAAACTAAATCAGGATGAAGTTGAATTTTGAGCACACGGTCCTTCCATTGGAGGAGATAGATATAGAGGGCGAAGATGATGCTTAAAGGTGGCTCAAACAGCCATAGGGATTGGAAGGCAACTTCATCCATGAGGCCTTCTAGAGAAGGGATATGGAGCTG